>LBNU01012179.1:0-70957 GCA_014162995.1 Artemisia annua
TATCTCAATAAATGTCAAGAAATGTATTGCACACGATCTTGAAAGATGCTGGGATGCATGAAGCAAATCCTACTCAATAGTCCATATAGAAACTGGAATGAAGTTTAGAGCGATCGACAAAGGAAGGAAAGCCAGTTGATGCCAACTTTGTTAGACGGCGAGTTTGGTTGCTCTTAAGGTACTTACTAACACACTCGACCTGATTATCTTTTTCGGTTTGGGGTTGGTTATCCTTAATGCAAGAACCAAAGAATCACATATGCAGCTGTGTGAAACAATACTAAGGTATTCCCAAGGTACTTTGCATTTGGGACTGTGCGATATAACCAAAGAGAAAACCAAGGAGTTGTTTAGGGTTGTGATGTAGTTAGCTATGGACCAAGCATGATTTGGTGTAAGCACAACTGGGGACAGTATTCTATTTAGGGTACAATCACCTATCACTTGGTGCTCACAAAAGCAAAACACGGTGGCTCCTATCGTCTTTTTTTGAAGGCCGAGTTCATGGCGCAACCTACAGGCCGCTTGTCAAGGATATGGTTACGTGGATTGTTGAGTGAGATAACCGGAATGGAGAAGAAGTGTGGTCTTATTTGTTGACAACAAATCGGCTATTGCACTTATGAAAAATCCAGTCTTTCACGGGAGAAGCAAGCATATCAATTACACTTATCATTTTATCCGAGATGTGTTGAAAGAGGCCCAAGTACAAGTTGAGTTTGTAAGAGGTGATTTGCAGTGCTGACATTCTGGACGAAGCTCTCGCAAGGATTAAGTTTCAAGGAGATGCAAGAGCTACTCGGAGTTGAAGACCTCCCTATCTCGAGTCGAAATTAGGGGGGTATGTTGCGGCTAATGTCTGACCGAGCTAATGGGACAGATAAACCGAACCAAGCATGTGGGACGAGTTACAAGAATAGTCTAATTAGGATTCCTATTTTTAGCTTTAAGATAAGGATTATCTTATAATTAACTTGTTGAGTAGGATTAGGAAAGCCTGTTCTATCTCCTTATAAAACACAGCCAGGCACCTGGTTTGTGTATGTATTCCAATATCAGTTTTTGTAAGCAAAATACTTTTCTGATTAATTAGAAAGCTGTTTCTAGTTATTTTCGTGGTCGTTTTTTCCAGTTCTGTCGAGTTTTGTGTTGAGGTCGAATCAGATTCAAGGTCTTGAGGCCTACCATACATATTGACAGGACGAAAGCGAAATTCCTTTATCACCGACAAGCATATAAGTATCATAACAATCACTTGACACCCTTATAAAAACCATAATTACTTTTTTAACCCTCAACAGTTGTTGATACTTTATTTTAAAACCCAAATTTAAGCATCAAATTTAAAAAAACCAACCAACCATGCCTAGACTACCATGAGTACCAGGATTATCACGGTAAAGTCCTTGGGAACAAACCGTTTTTCTTAGATTTTGGACAAACTCGTCTTGTGTGGAAAAACCTGTAGGTAAATATTTTATCACTGATTTACTTACATAGGTTGACTATTTGTCACAGACATTTTCTCACAATTTACCTTTGGGCTTTGGCCTTATGTGAATGACTCATAAAACAAGAAGTTTTGTAAAGTCTCACTCGAGACATATGAGAGATAGTATCTATGAAATATGCATTGTACCTGGTATAGGTAGGCTGTAGCAAGTTTTCGTTTTGAATGAAAANTGGGGCTTAACTGTTTAACACTTAGAGCATCCACTATGGTAAAATATTATAAAGCTTTATAAATTAATTTTTTTCATACCACATCAATAAGTTTTAGACCTTTTGTGTTAATAAACCTATTTCTACTATGGCATAAACATCTTAAAGCTTTATAATTATTTCTTACAACACATGCATTAAATGTCTTGAGATTATGAAGAGGTCTAACATCTAGGACCTTTTCATGCCACATGTGTATAAAATAAAACTCCACTATGGCTAATATAAAACATAAACCTTTTCAAGTTTTTTGGACCTATTCTTAGACCTCTCATAGTGGATGCTCTTACGAGACCACATAATGTCTAATTTAACGAGTGTTTAAGACTAGTACTCGTAGTTGTTGCTAATTATTGCTTTTTACATTTTCAACTAAGGATTTTAGAGGCTTTTGATTAAAATCCCCAAAAAAGCTTCTTTTTTGTTATTAACATGAATGTGTAAAATATATTACAGGTTATATAATTAAAACGTAGATTCTACTCAACTACTTAACCCCACCTATGATGATGCTCTTGGAGCCCCTAGCAACTTCCAATCTTGGTTTCAAAGCTAACTAATTCTACGTATCATTTCACATAAACAATTAATTCTATAATATGCGTTTTTGTTTAAGATTTTATGAGTAAGGGTCACATGAAAATTTTGTGGGTCAAAATCTGTTTTAATAGCATTTTGAATACTTATCATGATACAATGTCAAAGCAAGGTTAAAGGCATGCGTTTGTCATAACAAAAAAGTTATCTGAGCATCAATTGCGTTAAAGTTTTGGAATATGTCTATTAATAGAAATGTGTAAGTGTAAGTGTTTTCGCGTTAGGTGTGGCTTAGTGTTTTAATATTGTAAGCCTTTCCACCTTGGAAGTGCCATTGCCATTTTTATTTCTTGTCATGTTGTTCAAGAGTCTTTTAATAAAAGTCTTGCTTTACGAAGGAAAAAAAAAAAAAAAAAAAAAAAGTTCTAAGATTTATAAAGCATGTAGGGTGAAATTTCGTGAATGAAAACATATTAGGTGTACACTCAAGTGTTCGATTACAATTTTATATATCGGGTTCCTTGAGTATTGATTTGTTTCATAAAACCCCCTTTCGTAAACTATTAAACAGTCGACGTTAGACCGTCAAGGAAGGTGCTGCCAGCAAGCCGTTTTGTGGTTGACAGTGGTGAAACGTTGCCGTCAAAACGCGTTCATGTGTATATTTCTATTCTACGCCAAACGTGCCATTTAGTTGAGTAAGACAGTAAGTTATAAGCTTAATTGGTCCCTGAAGTTATAGTTAGTTTGCAATGTTAGGCTTCAACTTCTTCTATTTCTTTTTGTATTTATGATCTTAGCTAGACTTAAAGATATTCATTAAGTTCATGTCTTATTTAGTTCATAACATTGAATGATAATATGCACATAATGTATGAGTTGACTTAAGACATACTATATTTGCTATCTGTCAACAATCATCGGTTAAGCCACGTAAATCTGAATGGACTTAAATAACCTCGACATGAAAAACCTTGTCCATTTTAATCCTCGACAAAAGAAAGATGTCTGGATTTGTTCTTCGAACATGTAGGTATTAATCGACAATCTCAAGCAAGTTTATAAAGGGATCACATGAGATGTGTCAAGTGGGAGGTTGCAATTTGCAAACCGATCCTATAATTTTGTTCAGATTAAACTCGGATGCAAAGTTCTTTATCACAATAGCGTTTCCAACAATTGAGGAAGAAGAATAAAGGTGACAGAGATAGAAACGTAAATAGATTCCAATAAGCCAGTATTGTTGGTTGGTCAAATGACCATAATCAAATGCTAAATACGAGTAGCTTTATGATGAAAGTGACATGTTTCTTTAACGGAGGATGGCTATGTTTTTCGCAAGGTTTATAAATGCTTATAGAAGCTTAAGATTTTAAAATAAATTAGTTTGTAAAATAAGTTTTGTTTGTTACACAGGCTTATGAAAACCTTTGTAAGTTATAAGTCTTCATAAGCCCAAGCCCATTGAAAGGGACTTATGGGGGCTATAACTAGTCAAATTAAATTAATAAATTTTAGCTCCAAGTCTCCAACTAATTTGCTAAACAACTTTATAAAGATACTAGACGAGTACCCGTGCATAGCAACGAGATTTTATAGCGACACATAGTTTATTGATAAAAAAAGTTTATAGGTTATAAACGAAAAACAATAAAAGTTTGAAGATTTGGAAATTTAACATAATGTTTTGAAACCTGGTTCAACCCGGGTGGTTCAACCGGTTGAACCGTTCCAAGCAAAAAATGGATCGATTTAAACCGGGTCAACTTGCTAGGTTGGGTCGAAAACGGTTCAAATTAAACTGGTTCAACCCGTCCGGGTTTGAAGTGTCCCGGGTCAACCCGGTTTTTGTTTTAATTGATTGTATTTAATTTGATAGATATGTTTTTAATTGGCTGTACAATGTGAATAAATTATTGTACTTTTAAGTAATGGATAATGTTTTGAAACCCGGTTCGACCCGGGTGGTTCAACCGGTTGAACCGTTCCGGTTGAAAAATAGTTCGATTTAAATCGGGTCAACTTTCTAGGTTGGGTCGAAAATGGGTCAAATTAAACCGGCTCAACCCGTCGGGTTTGAAGCGTCCCGGGTCAACCCGGTTTGTGTTTTAATTGGTTGTATTTAATTTGGTTGTACAATGTGAATAAATCATTGTACTTTTAAGTAATGGGGTGTTTTAATAATAATATTAATTACATTCATAATTTCCTTTAATAAGATTTCAACATTTCAACATTTCAACATTTCAACAATATTGACTTTTCACTTTTTCACTTTGACTCTTTTTCCTTTATATGTAGTATAGATAAGCTCCAGCCACAGCCAGCTCCAACCCCAACTCCAACCCATTTCACAAAACATATCTAATAACAAAATTTAATGTCTTCAAAAGTTATTGTTAGAACTTATAAAAACTCATTAGCGAATCTAGATATTTATTAAACGGAGCGCGCTTAATTAGTGTTATCTATGTCAATATGCATGCAATTATTGTTAAACACTCAAAAAATTTAAGAACAAAATGCATCTTTTAAACTACAAATGATGCTTAAAGCATGTACACATGCATACCTTCCACCTCACGTATATCTACTCGTGTAAAAACCTTGTATATATTTATAAAAATGGCATGTGTACTTTATTAAATTGCATTCACAAATTTTGGTGGATTAAATCAGCAATGAATCAATCATTTAGAATCACAGTCACTAATTCGATAAAAGTAGACACATTCAACTGTCAATTTTGACGATAACCCTTTACATCAACCTTTATTATTTTATTTTTCCATAAAAAATGAAGATAAATTGGTCACTGAATGATAGGAGACATGCAAATGCAATTAGTTAATAAGTTAAATGGTCACGGTTAAAAAATAAATGCCCATGAAGTGTTAGAAGGATGAACGAGTTATGGAATCTGGTCAAAAAAATATTGATGAATAAGGATGAACGTGAAGATAGGTGGAAGACAAAATCGGTTCATTGGACAAGAATATCCATGAGGCTTCGAATTGAAGGTACCCATGTGTCGGAACATGGTACACTATCATTTAGTGCTATATACTAACATTTTAAATTCTATAAACTAATAATTAAACTCATAATGAAAGAAAAGTAAGTATACTTAAAACGTATGTTTGACTCTTTTGTAATTCTATTATATTACATTTTTCATACTTCAAATTCTTGCTAGATTGCGTAGAGGTACAAAAGTGAAGCATGTGTTTGTTTATGCTCTTAATTGATTGAGTTGGGGCTCGTTTTCAAGGTTATAAAATACCTAAATCCTTAGTATGAGTAGCTAAACCTTATAGCTTATACTATTTTGAGAAAAGTTAATTGCCCTTTGGACTACATTTGGTCTTGCCTACTATAGTTAGGCAAATAGGTTGCAGGTTAATGATTACACAAGTTTATTTCTACTGTATGCCTAACTTATAAACTTAACGATGGACCACCCAAGGAAATAAATACACGGCAAATTCAAATAATTTGATGAAAAGATTGTAAACAATGTTACGGGCGTGATCCCCTTGATCCTTCTCATTCATCGTGACTAGAGTTAGAGCTCGTGCGAGTGAGCAAATACCTGCCACCCAAAAGAGGCGGACAAAAAGGGTTCTCGTGAATCACATGAGTTAATGTCACGTAGTGTAAATTTTTGTCAAAAATCACGATTTCTTTAAAATGAACATGGTCTTAAATTTTTGTCCCAAAACTAAAGTGAAAGGAGTAAAGCGAAAAGAGAATTGCGGCTCCAATTTTTGTACTCCTTTCACTCCAAACAAAAGATCGACTAATTGGCTCCATTTGTAGCATCTATTTATGTTAGGGTTAATGGGTACAACAACAACAATACTCAATCCCGCTGGAGCGAGATATGGGGTTAGGGTTAATGGGTCTATACGCCATAAAAATAAGAGCATCAACGGCGCCCCAATAAAGGGCTCAGGGTGGGATGTGTGGTCGGCGAAGCTTGGCATCACCATTGTGGTTGGATTGTGGTCGACTAGCTAGGGAAGGGTGTTCATTGTGTTAACGGCGAGCTTTTTTGATTATTTTTTTATTGTATTTCAGAAAGTACGCGTGAGAGATGTATATTTTAATTGAAAAAAGTTGCTATTGATGATAATAAAATCATTGCAAGATTAACCGTTGTTAAGAAATGAACCAGATGTGACAAATGGTGTTATGGGCAGTGTTTTGAAAACTGGACGGAAACTAACAATTCAACAGGGAGAAACCGAAAAAACCTTAAACCTAGAAAGAGAAAAAACAGGTTCGATGCCTGGTTGAGTTGTA
Organism: Artemisia annua; assembly: GCA_014162995.1. Lineage (NCBI taxonomy): Eukaryota > Viridiplantae > Streptophyta > Magnoliopsida > Asterales > Asteraceae > Artemisia > Artemisia annua. Next base: position 6,565 of record LBNU01012179.1, read on the forward strand.
AGACCATGTTTATCAGTAATCTATCACAACCCAACTTTTTATTAAAATATTATTTTCGTATTCCTCCACTTATACAACCAACATCAACCTTTTTTTTTTTTTTTTTTTTTTTTTTTTTTTTTTTTTTTTTTTTTTTTTTTTTTTTTTTTTTTTTTTTTTTTTTTTTTTTTTGTTTCACGGGCTGTCACCAGTATCCTCTTTGATAGGCGATATCCGAGGATGGCAATCTTCTTGTTTGAAACAGTGTTGAACATACGATGACAACACTGGTTTTACAAAAGGCGGGTCTTTTGGTAGTCGTTGATCTTAATTGACTTGTTTCCAGTATCAGCCACTTCGGGGAGCCATTGCACTCGCAGATGTAAACCAAGTTCTAAATATTTTTTTTTTTTCCTTTCTGGGAACAAGAACCACCAAACCAACCACTGGTTCAATGACTTGGACCGATTCTGGTATCCTTTCCGACGGCATAAGCAACCTGGCTAACATTTGCACCGGTTGCCTCACATAGAGACTGACATGGCATTAACAGAGAGATCCTCTGTGCAAGAAGGCATTGGCGCAAGTTCTTGATATGCTCGGCAGACCATAAGTTGTTGTGATGATGTTTCTTCAGGAACCCAAAGCGAAAGCTTTCATATGCTCCATTGCTTTGCTGACTCCTGGTTTGTTTCCCGCCCACCAATGAGAACTCTGCGGTTTGAAAAGATTTCAATTAGCAGTTCCCTCAGCAAGGAACTCCGGTTCGAAAGAATCTGGAAGTTAATTCCTCTTTATGGTCAGAATCTTCTTCCAATCGCCTCGCTGTTCTTAATCAGTCACAGTTGACTTCTCAACTACATTGTCTGATTTCGAGAAACATCAAGCAATATACCGCAGCACTTTCCCAGTATGTGGTATCGGCAGCTTTACCAGCACCAAGGATCCACGTGTTTTGTTGGGGGGTTATTACGAAACAAAGACAATGTTCAGCCTCATCATACTGTGCTTCTGCCCACAATCAGTGCTGAAGAAGAGGTCTAGCCACGGCACTGCTTCACAACCTCATCAAGGCCTGGTTCGGTAGATGGGGAGCTGGTCACTGTTCCAGGCTGTATTACGATGGTAAGGAAATATCAACAACCGCAACTTCGATGTCAGGGCACTTAAGTGCTATGGACAGCCATAGTTGGCCACCAACATCAACCAGCTCCAATTACAGCAGATCTTCACCATCTTTTCGTTCCGCAGACCAAGATTCAAATAAGCCTAATTCACATAATAACAAAAATCAGCATCTTACAAAAAGGTCCATTAGATGTTCAATTAAAGATCAATTTGGCTAAGTAGTAATTAATATATTAAGTTTCAACTTACATTCAATCATGCCATATACTGTCGGTCCATCCCTGGAATAATAATTAGCAAACACCTCTCACGCACATTGTTCAGGGCAATGTAATCAGGATTGTTGCATTCACTCACGGATGGTAATTAGACACATACTAGACATGTATCTCCAAGCACCAAAGTAACTGTTACAATCAGAGTTTGCACAAGGATCCATAATTCAATCCAAAGACTAGCTAAGCTTAGAACTTTTTTGCTCGAAACTATTGTTAGTAGTTATTACACCGTGCACCACGACCCATCATACGCCAATCCAACTGCTATAATAAGCAGGGAAATGAAGGATACGGTGGTTAGAGTTACATCTTAAACCATAGAATAGATATAATAGGTGAGCATGTCATGGTGATGATATCGAAATACCTTAATGCACGGTGGAGATATTCTTTATGCGAATTCTTTCTTTTNTCAAACCCGACAGAGTTCTCATTGGTGGGCGGGAAACACCAGGAGGTCAGAAAGCAATCGAAGCATTGAAAGCAGTTTACGCTAATTGGGTTCCTGAAGAAAACATCATCACAACCAACTTATGGTCTGCCGAGCTATCAAAACTTGCCGCCAATGCCTTCTTGGCACAGAGGATCTCTTCTGTTAATGCCATGTCAGCTCTATGTGAGGCAACCGGTGCAAATGTTAGCCAGGTTGCTTATGCCGTCGGAAAGGATACCAGAATCGGTCCAAAGTTCTTGAACGCCAGTGTTGGATTTGGTGGTTCTTGCTTCCAGAAGGATATTTTGAACTTGGTGTACATCTGCGAGTGCAATGGTCTCCCCGAAGTGGCTGAATACTGGAAACAAGTCATTAAGATCAACGACTACCAAAAGACCCGTTTTGTAAACCGTGTTGTAGCATCTATGTTCAACACTGTTTCAAACAAGAAGATTGCCATCCTCGGATTCGCCTTCAAGAAGGATACCGGTGACACCCGTGAAACCCCAGCCATTGATGTTTGCAAGGGTTTGTTAGGTGACAAGGCTTTGTTGAGCATCTATGATCCACAAGTTACTGAGGATCAGATCCAAAGAGACCTTTCCATGAAGAAGTTTGACTGGGACCATCCTCTTCACCTCCAGCCAATGAGCCCCACCACTGTGAAGCAAGTTGGTGTCGTCTGGGATGCTTATGCAGCCACCAAGGATGCCCATGGTGTGTGTATCCTAACCGAGTGGGATGAGTTCAAGAACCTAGATTTCCAGAGGATATACGACAACATGCAGAAGCCCGCTTTTGTTTTTGATGGTAGGAACGTTGTCGACAGTGAGAAGTTGAGACAGATTGGTTTCATTGTTTACTCCATTGGTAAGCCACTCGACGCTTGGCTCAAGGACATGCCTGCTTTGGTCTAGAGAAAACGATTTGCTTTCATCATTTGGGTTTGTGGTGGAACCTGAGAAGTACTAGTCAGTTGAATTCTTCACTATTTTTGGCTGGTCCGTTCGTTTATTCTTAAATTTGTTCCCTGTAGTGAAAAAAACAATTATGTGGGTTGCCATATATGTTTACTAAGCTTTATGTTTCCCCCTACTTTGTATCAGATAATATTGTTACATTTTTCAACTTCATTGAGCCTTAATATGACCCCTTTTGTCCCAACATTTGTCAAAATAGTTCAAGGAATATGTAATTTGAGCTGGTATTCTTGTTAATGCTTTGAGTATTGGTCAGATCTTTTAAATTTGGGTTGTGGACTGCAAGGTAGTTGTATTACAGATGGTGAAAGTTCAAGGAATATGTAAAGCTTAGCTAATGTGTTGGTCTGACCTCAAAAGTTTTTATAAGTAAAGACAGAACAAAGTCAACAAACTGCTATGTTACAGAAAAGAAATGTTACGATTTCAATGGGACGGACATTCTGCAATGAAAACTTTTGTAACACTTGTGAGGTGGAATGATGATTAATTTTTGTTCACTTACTTCCCCTACCATACTTAGATGAAATATCAGCTAAAATGAAACTAGAAATGGACATTTAGTTGGTGAGCGACAGCAACACCAATGTTGCTTCATCTTTAAAGAAAGGGAAACACAAACGAGGGTGAAGTTTTGTTACCAATTCATTTATACCATGCCAGTAATGGTGATTTAGTGTGCAATATCATATACCAGGACTCGGAACACATAAACTAAATACATTGTTCACTTGTCTTGAACAAAACTGTAAGGACTAAAGACAAGCCTGCCATGGTAATGATACTGTAACTTTTACTTAAATGCTAAAGAATGTTGCAATGAGCAAGATGGTATCTTGATAACAACAATAAACTGACATAGATGTATGTCGGCGAAATTGAATCTTATGTAAGAATACAAATTCAAGTTCATGTGGGTCTACTTAAAATTTAGCATGTGTTCTAAGTGTCAAAAAAGCCCCTTCCGTTGTGACTCGAATTATTCACACCACACTTTTGTTTATAACAAAGAAGACTAAATATGAACACTGAATAAATAGATCTTAAGTACAATGGAGAGAGCCAGCTGCAACAATGTAATTACAGCAACAATCCAAAACCATGTTTCACCTGCTGAAACAATGTGGCTTCGTAGATTCGATGCCACAAACATTGCTGACATAGATCCAGCAATACCCGCGACCACCCACCTGAATATTTCCACTGGAATAATGGACAAACACTGCAATTGAATCCAAACAATCATCCATTCAGCACCCAAAAGGGACACTATTCAAACAATCTTAAAACTTTGCTATAATGGGTATGTTTGGCGAAAGTAACTGTTGCTGGAACTGGTGCTGGTGCTGGAACTGGTGCTGGTGCTGGAGATTATAAAAAGAGATTATTTTTATAAGCTACATGAAGTAACCTTTGGTTTTAAGAGATTATGGAAGATTATTTTTTTTAGAATCTCTTATAAGTTATGTCTGCCAAACAAAGATTATTTTTTAATTAGCTTATTTTTTGAAAAAATAAGCACAATCTCTCAACAATCTTGTGTGCCAAACATAGCCATTGTGTGTTCAGTGCAGAACCATACCACTGCGGGAATGAAGATAAACAGGGAGTAACCATAGAGGCAGAGTATGTGAGCAAGGCTCAAGGGTGCAGATAAGTACTTCAGAACTATATACAAAACGAGAGGGACAACAAGGGCATAGCCATACAACAGGCTAGCAGACCATGTCAATAGATGTATGTCATAGTCCCAATCCTTATGGTTTAGCTTATCAGCAAGATACGTGGCAGATGTGCCAATCGAAGCCGACAGAAAGATCAATGTGGTGCATATCCAAAAAGGTCCATACCTGCAAAGAGATGTGAAGTTGATTATTGATCTTTAGTAACCAATACAAGCAGCAGATAAAACTGGCTTACAAGTCCGGGCTGCTAGAAGTCTTCTCACTAAAGGTCCCTTTGAAGGGAAAGAGAGAATCCTTAATCCTTTCCAAAATATCACATGTGTCGACATCGAAGTAGGGCTGGTAAGCAGTGATTTTGAATGCCTTAAGCCAACGAGGAGTTGGTTGCTCTGAACCAGATGCCGGCTTTGAGAATGTGACTGCGCATACAAACTTATCATCATCTTACAAAAGAAATAACTAAAACAAAAGAGTACAACTATGCAGCCATGTCTCAAATGCAGCCTGGAGTTTCATATACTATACCATCCCTTCTTTTCATACTAACCAGTAAATGCATAACTGTAATTATGTTCCATGAGATAAATAACCAGTAGACAATGATACAATTTTAGGGACCATATAGAGTGAAAGATAACAACATTCTTAGAGTTTGAAATACAAATATCAGATCCCGGACTGGTTTTGTTTTGTAGACTATTGCTTAAGTTTGTTGATATGAAGAAATGGTTCACTATATGGAGTAAACCATTTAATTTTTATAGCTAAGTTTCTTTGGGACTGTAGTATAACCACCTTTATTTCCTCACATTACGTTACACATGCATATGTTTACCGTACACAACACCACCAGTTTCATACTATTATATTTCAAATGTCTTTCCATCCGTATCACAGGTTTCAGAAAAATACCATCAGCATCACGAGGTGGTCCAGAACCGCTGGTGATCTTGCCGTGAGGTGCAGAAGGCGGAAATGTCTGAAGTGTCGAATCTGCAATGATCAACTTACTACATAATCCAGCTAGAAACCAAATTATTACGTAGTATATGACTAGATAAAAACACGTTACCATTAAATTTAACAGATACTTGTCCGGGCGGATCTTGGGCAGGCTGAAACATCAATAGATATGAAGCTTACAATCATTTACGAACGTGATATATAAAATGCTAATGAAGGAAGAGTAATAAGAGACATACTGCAACAGATCCTGTGGTATTATTATCATTAACGGTTGTGTAATTTCCTGACATCGTTTTAATATCCCTTAATCTTCTTGTTCTTATGAATATTAATAGGATTGGAATTTGAAAAGGAATAATGGTTGTTTTGTTTTCATCTATTGTTTTATGTTGATATTAACCAGGAATGTTTATAAAAGTACAATAACAATCACTTTAAGTCACAACTTGATAAAAAGAGTATAATTTGTACATTGCTAAAAATCCTTTTCATGTTAACAAAAATGTGACGTATTTTATTTATATATTTTTGATGTAGAAACAATGTCTATATATAGATCGATCACCCCTTCAAAAGACATATAATAGCAACTAGCAAGCACTAAAGTTTGTGTCCAACTTTATTTGTATAGTTAACTTATGCATTATAAGCAGCATCATGTATGTGGTGGGATGGTTAGGATGTTGTCTATCGACCTGTAGGTCACAAGTTCGAATCAATCCAGCCATCATGTTGTTTTTAATATTTTTTTCCACAAAACTAAAACTATATACACAGGAAAGGAAAGTGACACGTGATACACAAACAAGAGGTGTACATTAAAATTAGTTCATAGTTTCATACGAATAAGTACAACACCTCCAAAACTATGTGATCCTGAGAATAAGTGTGCGTTTGGTATGCTGCGGGGAATGACAATGGGTATGAGTTTGATAGTAGTGGTGGCCGGTGGGTCCTCAACTATGAAAGTTCCATTCCCCTCTAGTTTGAGGTATATGGAGTATGGATAATATTGAACTTTCATAGTCATAGTTGTGGGTCCTCTCAACTAAAACAAACATCATTAATCACTATGATAGTCATAGTTCCATTCCCTTAGTACCATACCAAACGCACCCTAATTCTTTCTTTGAGTTATCTGATTTCAAGTTTTGAACTATATGACCACAATTCGTGACATGGATCATGGAATATTTGTTAACATCACCTTAAAATTCAAAAAGGTGTCGCGTGTCGCGAGAAAACGCCTTTTAAAAGTTGTCATCAACAAATTATGAGTGTGACTTATCTTTATACTTTCTGAAAGTGTAAAAGTCTAAGAAGTATTTGTTTAAGCTTATTTTCAAACTTATGAGTTTATGTGTTTTCAACTTATCTTTTATATTTGCTCAAAAAAAAAACTTATCTTTTATAAGTTTATTTTTTTTGCCATATTTTAAGATCTATGAGATTATAAAATCACGTAAGTTTTAGAATAAATGGGAAAATCTTTTTACTTAAAGTTGGATAATTTTAATATTTTAAACCTAATTTGTTTTTAATGCTTTGCAACTTTCGTTTTGAACAGTGCCGTAGTTGAGTAAACGGAAGCCCTATGCAAAAATTGTCATGATGCCTAAACATGACGATAAATATTTATTGTAACCATTTAAATTTAAATTTTAATGAGTTCGTCGTCACTCTCGACCACTTTAAGATGAGTTTAACAAACATTTAGAACATAATTTCATTTATCGCTAAAATTTTGAAGTTGAAAGTAAATTTTGAGGCCATAAAATATATAAAGGGATATATATTTTGAGGCCCTGTGCGGTGGCACAATTCGCACACCCTCGAATACGGCTTTGGTTTTGAACTATCTAAATTTGATTATTCCTAGCTAATGCTTTTTATAAGTATGCTTCTAAAATAATCTTGGTGGGTTTGAACTTGCGACCTTTAGTTTAAGAAGGCTTAGACCGACCAATTGTATCAAGAAAAATAGAAAACTCTGCGAATATGTAATTAACTGTTGTTTCTCTTTTCCCTTAGCTAAGGACATGGATCCACTAAACCCCACTAAATTATTTAATATTATTTATTTTTTAAGTAGGACCTATTTATTTCCCTTGTTTCATCTATATCTACAAGATCTATATATACACGAAAAAATATGGATCCTTTCGCATTAAGACATGCTAAGAGATGTGGACCCACATGAGACCCACTTACCACTTAGCTAAGAGGAAAAAGAAACACAACCTTAGCTGTATAAAGTTTACCATGTTATTGCTCCATCTATTTGTTGTTAGTCTAAAAAATTTCTTTGAAGAGCAAGTAATTTTATTAAACGTCAATATTTTGATACATTTTGAAAATAGTTCTTTGTGTTATACGTAGTATTATCATATATATATATTATTTAAATTTGAAGAGAATGTCGTGTCCTGAGCCATTTAAATTTTATCTAAAAACCATTAAACTTTTGTGATTATTTTTCGTAGTATGCATAAACAAGAAAGTTACGACTATAACTATTTGTGCAACTCATTGGCTTTTGGTGTTTTGGTCCCCTGTTGGTCTATTGCCTTATGTGACGTTTTTGTTTTTGTGTTAAATACATTAAAATCCATTGCTCTTCAAAGAAAATTTTTATAGACAACAAATAAGTAGACAAAAGGAATAATAACATGGTCAACTCTGTTCATGGAGTGATAACTTATATATTTGGTAAAATGTTTCAAGATTTTGAACGAGGAGTTAGTTGGTTATAGCCTTGAATATTGAAATAAAAGTCGCAGGTTCAAACCAACTCGTAGTCCAAAAATCTTTTTGCTAAAAAAAAGAAGTTGAGATTCATTTTTGATCATCCCCTTCTTCAACAACACCATCGTCAAATCCCAAAATTTAAGATTCATATCTAACAACTAAAAATGCAACCGCCAAACATAATACCCTAGTCCGATCAACACACCCATCCGTATTGCATGTTTCAGAATAAATACCATCAGCATCACGAGGTGGTCCAGAACCGCTAGTGATCTTGCCGTCAGGTGCAGAAGGTGGAAATGTCTAAAGTGTTGAATCTGCAATGATCAACTTACTACATAATCCAAACCAAATTATTACGTAGCATATGACTAGATAAAAACATGTTACCATTAAATTTAACAGATACTTGTCCGGGCGGATCTCGGGCAGGCTGAAGCATCAATCCATTATCACTAGTGATACTGCAAGTGACAATCAACAATCTATGAATTAAAAGTTTAAAACACATTAGCATTTATCACCAGTGATATATAAAAAAACATGACTATCTTAATTCATTATCACTTGTGATATTTCAAGTGACAATCAACATTCTATGAACTAAAACATATATTTTTTTTAAGGTAACTAACCTCTCTTAAGTTTTGCTTTATTTCTTAACAATTTCTCGGCCTTTAATTTCATCATTTTATTTCTAAGTTGCTAAATTTGTGCAACTTAGGAACATCAATAAGATTATGTCATTAGGCAAAAGCAGTGATCCGAGCCACATGAGATGTATATAGAGTATGAGATGTAATTTTTCTTATTCTAGTTTAGGTTCGAAACCAATATGACATGACACGGATGTGTGTTACAGCATAGGGGTCTAATAATAAAATCATACAATGATAAAATTCTTTCCATGTGTAAATAAATTCACGATCCGAGTTTGATTTAAAGGATCATGTTTCATCAAGCTTTTGTTCAAGCACCACAGGGATCTTCTCTACATGATCACCACACAATACCTCAACAATCACCTGACAATTGACCATATTTCCAATTAAGCATTTACAGAGTATAATTTTATATTTAATATGATCCCACTATGAACTATTTTTTCAATAGTTAGAATGTGAGAACTTACTTTTTCACCCAATTTGCGATGGTCAAGAATTCTTTATATAAGTCACTTCCTTTAATTCACATGACCACATTACAAAGGGTTGTGTTAACCATACCCCCTAGTGGGCGAATATTCTTTTTGTCCCCTCTCTGTCCCTCTTTTATTTCAGTACAGCACAGTTTTTTGTCAATTTATATTTTCTGTTCCGAACTTTCAGGTTTATAGTTTTTTTATATTAGCAAAATTTAAAAAAAAAATAATATAATAAATAAATAAATAAAAAAAAACTGTTAATGCTAAAGTAAATACACCAGCTGATAGATCAAAACATAAATAAGAATAGCTTTTTTGTTATTTGACTTCATTGTTTGTGTGTGTGTTTGACAGAATTTTAGGGTTTGAGTGATTTTTAGATGAAACAATTATATGTGTGTGTTTGTGTTTGATCGGGGTGGGTGAAAGGATTAATGGGGTGGGATTTAATTAATTGTTTGTGTTTGACTTCATGACGTGACATGTGTTAAAAAAAAAAAAAAAACGACTTAACACGCTGACATGGCGGTGGCAACCGGCTATAGCCGGTCACTTTTGACAAATTTGGTGATATTTGTAAAGAATTTAAAGTTTTGTTAATGATAATGGTATTTTAAAGAGTACATGGTTTATTAGATTTGAGCATAGTTGGAAAGGTTTATTTTAAAGTTTTGTTAATGATAATGGTATTTTAAAGGTTTATTACATGGTCAACTCTATTCATACCTGTATAAGTGATAGTATATTGAGCAAAGTTTATTAGGAGAAAAGTTATTTTGCAAACCACTTTTTTGCTACAAACTGAGGGACAAATCCCCACCATCCATTTAGTTTGATCTAATGGTGGGGATTAACCTAAGATTTAATGCACAAACCTAAGTCCATGTCTTTTTTCCCCCTTTTTCTTTGTCTTTTTGTCTTTCTTATTTATTCACATTTTCTTCTTTTTTTAGTCCATTTTTTTTCCTTTTTTTTCATTGTTCACGTTCTTATTTTTTTTATTATTATTTTTTAAATTCACGACTTTTTTTTGTTTCACTTGTATTTTTTTTGTTTTTTTTTAAATTCGCTTTTTTTGTTCGCGTTTTTTCCCGCTTTCATACGTTTTCATCTGGTTTCATACGTTTTCGTCCACTTTCATATATTTTTTTTTCCGTTTTCATACGTTTTCACCCGATTACGTCCGTTTTAATAAGTTTCCGTCCGTTTTAATGCGTTTTTGTCTGTTTCTTACGTTTTCGTCCGTTTTCTTACGTTTTTGTCCGTTTCATTACGTTTTCGTTCGTTTTCATACGTTTTCGTTCGTTTTCATGCTTGTTTTTACGCTTTCATACGTTTTATCCGATTTCTTGCACTTTCGTCCGTTTTCGTCCGTTTTCTTACGTTTTCACCAATTTTCATCCGTTTTCATACGATTAGGTCTGTTTTCACACTTTTTCGTCTGTTTTCATACGTTATCATCTATTTTCATCCGTTTTCATAGTTTTTCATCCGTTTTCTTCTGTTTTCTTACGTTTTCATTCGTTTTCATATCTTTTCATTCGTTTTCAACCGTTTTCGTTCGTTTTCATATTTTTCGTCCTTTTTCATCCGTTTCTTTCGTTTTTTTTTTTATGTTTTCATACATTTTTTTTTATATTTTTTTTGTCTATTTTTTCTAATTAACGTTTTTTTTTTCATTTTTTTTTGTAATTCACTTTTTCACGTTTTTTTTTCTTCAAATTTACGTTTTTTTTTTCTAATTCATTTTTTTAATACTTAACGTTTTTTTTCTTTCGCTTTCATACGTTTTCGTCTGTTTTCAAACGTTTTTGTCCGTTTTCATATGTTTTCGTCTGTTTTCAAACGTTTTCGTCCGTTTTTTTACGCTTTCGTCTACTTTCAAACGTTGTCATCCGTTTTTAGACGTTTTAATCGGTTTTCGTCCGTTTTATTCTTTTTCATACGTTTTTAAACGTTTTCAGAGAATCACTTGTGATTTTCTGAATATCACTTGTGATTTTCTTATGTTTTCGTCTGTTTTCTTACGTTTTTCTTTTGTTTTGAATATCACAATTGATATTCAGACTATCACTTGTGATTTTCTGAATATCACTTGTGATTTTCTGAATATCACTTGTGATATTCTGAATATCACTTGTGATATTCTGAATATCACTTGTGATTTTCTAAATATCTATCTCTTTTGGTTTTCTGAATATTACTTGTGATTTTCATGTTACAAAACATTAGTTGAAAATCACTTATGATATTCAGATTATCACTTGTGATATTCAGAATATCACTTGTGATATTCAGAAAATCACTTGTGATATTCTCAATGTCACTTGTGATATTCTGAATATCACAAAATATCATTTATGATATTCAGAATATCATTTGTGGTACTCAGAATATCACTTGTGTTATTCAAAAAATCAAAGAATATCACATGTGATATTCAAAAAATCACTTGTGATATTCAAAATATCACGGAATATCACTTGTGATATTCTGAATATCATAGAATATCTCTTATGATATTTAGAAACGTATGAAAAACGTCTGAAAATGGCCAAAATCATTTAAAAATGGACGAAAATGAATGAAAACGGATAAAAACGTATGAAAGTGTAAAAACACATAAGAAAAGGACGAAAATGTATGAAAAATGGACGAAGATGAAAGAAAACGGATGAAAACGGGCGAAAACGAATGAAAACGAACGAAAACGTAAGGAAACGAACGAAAACGTATGAAAATGGACGAAAGCGTAAGAAAACGGATGAAAACGCAAGAAAACAGACGAATATGTATGAAAACGGACAAAAGCGTATGAAAGCGTAAAATTAAGCACGTCTGAAAATGGATAAAAACGTATGAAAAATGAACGAAAACGAAAGAAAATTGACGAAAATGAATTAAAACATATTAAAATGTGCGAAAACGGACGAAAATTTATGAAAACGTAAGAAAACAGACGAAAACGGGCGAAAACGTAAGAAAACTGATGAAAACGTATGAAAATAGACAAAAACATATGAAAACGGATAAAAACGGGCGAAAACGTATGAAAAACAGCGAAAACGGACAAAACGTAAGAAAACAGACGAAAACGTATGAAAACAGAAAAAAACGGGCGAAAACGTAAGAAAACAGGCGAAAACGGACAAAAACGTAAGAAAACGGAAGAAAACGTATGAAAACAGACAAAAACGTATGGAAACGGACGAAAACGTATGAAAACTGACAAAAATGTATGAAAACGGGCGAGAACGGACAAAAACGTAAGAAAACGGATGAAAACGTATGAAAACGGAAGAAAACGTATGAAAGTGGAAAAAAAAAACGTTATTTATAAAAAACATGTGAATTTAAAAAAAAAAAAAAAAGAAAAAAAGTGAATTACAAAAAGGAAAAATATAGCGTGAAAAAAAAACAAAAAAAAAAAAAACAAAACAAAGTGAATAGTAAAGAATGCACAAATAAAAAAAGAAAGAAAAAAAAGAAAAAAGAAAGGAACAACACGTCAATCGTCAATCGGAAACAAAAAGAAAAAAAAAAAAGTAATGAAATACGTGAATAGTAAAAAAAGACAAAAAAAGAAAAGAAAAATTGAATAAATAAAAAAGACAAAAAGACAAGAAAAAAAACATGGACTTAGGTTGCCCTATTAAATCTTAGGTTAATCGCCACCATTAGATCAAACTAGATGGATGGTGGGGATTTGTACCTCAGTTTGCAAGAAAAACTTAGTTTCTAAAATAACTCCACCTCATTTTATTAGATATTTAGATTTGAGCATAGTTGGAAAGGTTAGGGCTTTCAATCTGTTCAGACCTTCCATTCCAAACTCTGCTAAATCTTTTTGCTAAAAAGAAATTAAAAGTTAGAGATTCATTTTTTAACGATTTGTTGCGAATCATCATCCCCTTCTTCAACGTCAAATTCCAAAACTTAATCAAATCACACAATAACAAAACAATGCAACCGCCAAACATGCCCTATTCCGATCAATACACTTACAATCCTCAATTCCAAACACCCCAATTCTACCCCACCCAAAACCCTAACCCTAACCCTAACCCTTATAATTACCCCCAATCACAAAACTACACCACCCAACCGGGCCCACCTGGGGCTGACAGTTATTATCCATCTTATCCGACCACGACCACTTACTCTCAGTCAGTTTATGATGCTGACGTGGCGGCGGGGCAGAATTGGGAGGTGGACAATCTTGTTCACCATTATGATGGCGGCGGCGGTACATCTGGTTTATATAATGGAGCTGCTGTAAGTTGTTTTTTTTTTGAAGGTTTTTTCGATATGATAATGTAGCTTGCTTTAAATTACGTTGTACTAATAGTTTGGATATATGCGGCATTGCCATCTTAATTGATAAGCACCTTTAGGAACCAATTAAGTTTCGTTAAAGGATTACCACTACCCGTTATGGTGGATATTGTCAGCTTTCACGGTTTTGTTATTCTAAATACAATGTCTATACATTATACTATAAAGACGTGTCCACCTGTTCGTGAAGGACTACTCTTGTAACTTAAATACCTAACTGTTCGTGAAGGGTGTGGGACACGGCATGCGTCGTAATAGTTGCACTTGATAAAACGAGTCTACCCATTGCTTGATCAGTTCTTTTTTTACGTCGGTTAAACCATTTATAAGCATTTTCCTAGTGCACTATCCCCTTATATGTATATGTACATGTAAAACCTTTTAGGAACTTATGCAGATGGGCAGGCGTTGTAGTACAGTATAGTATAGTGTAAATGGCATTTTAAGTTTCACATCTTACTGCACTGACCATCTTAGTTCTTCATCTATGAGATTTGTTTTTTTAACTGCCTTGAAATCCGTATCTAGTCAAGTAATTATCTATTTCGTATCCCATTTGTCAATGTAGCCGTTCATTTCTATGCACACGGTTTGCCGCCTGTGTAAGGCTTAAGTTATGTGATGGATTTGCGTATTGCAATATGGTCTTGCATTCCAAAAAGAGTTCCACAGAGGCCACCAAGTTTCGGATTAAACTTTTCACCGAACTTCACATTTAAAATCTAACTCGGTTAACATGTTTTTGATTTTGGAAGAGACATTAATAATTTAAATAGTAAATGTGTTGGAGCAATGGATTCGTAGGCTTCTAACTATGAAAGTTTAATCTGTAGCTCACCTTTGCCAGACCAAAGTAACACAGCTAAGTCCTACTGGGCAGTTATTGTTTATTCATTGTTACTTTATTTATAGAATCTTACTCTTCTAGTTATAAAACTTTGATCTGTAAATATAACAGAGTTTATGTACATTCACAATGTGATGTAACCGAATGAAGTGTAGCTCAGTGATGTGCTTTATTATAGTTTGGTAATTCCTGATGTGATTGCATGTGTTTAGTTGTATTGCTTTGAAGTTTTTAGTGAACTCGCCATCTTAAGTAGTTGGTAATTTGTTTAGGTATTGATAAACCAAAATTTAGTTAGTAATAGGTCAATGTTCACATTGAAGAATTGGCTAACCGGCATTCATGTAGTTATGTTCCATACTAATAGTTGCAAAAAACAAAAGCCCATCAAAGTATGTCATAGTTTGCCGTTCTAATATTAGTTTTTGTTTTGTGGATAAATAGTAAATGCAAAATGGCCAGAAGTCGTTCACATGGACATATTTTGGTTATTTTGGTTGTGATAAAAGTCATAAAACTACAAATGTGATAGTACAATTGTAAAAAATGCACGAAATTTAGCTGCTTCCCTGCTAGGATAGTATTTATAGTTTGCAATGTAGTGAATTAGAGAGTTTGCTATGTAAAGAACTAGAGATCTCTATGTAATGTATGTAATAACATATCATGAGATTTTTCATCTGTTAGTTTTTGCATGTTCTAGGAAGTGCTTGGGCCTCCATCATTGTGCAATGTTAACATTACACAATTTGTAAACTGTTGTCCATGTAGTTTCGTTGCATACTAATAGTTGCACTTAGTATAATGCAATAAAGCAAAGTGGACATCGCTTAGTTTAATGCATCCGAAGTACGATGATTGTTATGCGGTAAATATGCAAATGCGATGGGTGTAAAATGCATGAGGTTTCACTACTGGGTTAGTGGTTATGGTTTACAATGTAGATAATAGAGATCTCTGTGTATGATACTACTTATGTGAACATATCTTTAATTGTTAGTTTTTGTGTGTTTTACTGAAAATTGGGCTAAGTGCTTGGGTCATCATCGTTGCCATCTTTTAAATGCGACTGATTAATCAACATACATCTACCGATTATGTGGAACCACATGGTAGGTGTGATTTGCTTGAAGCCAGAAATATGTGATTTTGCCTCACTTGTGAACAGCATAGTATTCTGAAAATGCTATCTTTAGTTTCATGCTTTCACCTAATATATTACGTATGTGTTAATCTGTATTGGACTGGCCATGTTAGTTGTTCATTTGTGAGAATTGTTTTAAACTACTTTTGTCTTGTATAGAGTAGTATTCATCTCTTTTGTGTTTGGGAAATGAAGTTATTAAGCTAGCATGTGATTTTTCTGCGCACTAGATGTTACTTCTGGCATAAGGCTTCAGGGATGTGATGGATTTTAGGATTGGAATACTTATTAGATAAGGATAATGGTTCTAGAGGCCTCCTATGGTCTTGCTTAGGTCAACCTGCTAAAAAGAGTTCCAACAGTGTCCACCATGTTTAGGATTAACATTCAAGTAATTAAGTTGCATGAGCTCTGCAACTTTTCACTAAAGCTCTCATTTAAAACATATATTATGCCTTCTGATTTGGGGAAGATATTTTCTGATTATCTTAATAGTTGATGTTTTGGGACAATGAATATAGAGGCTTCTAACTATGAAACTTTGATCTTTAGATCACCTTTGCTAGACCAATGAAAGAACCCAATTCTACATGGTAGATACTTTGCTTATCATTTGTTACTTATTTTTAGAATCCTACTGCAGGGTGGAACGGTACCTCAAGATGGTTCACAATATTTAGTACCAGCAATTCCTACCCACAGCAATTGGTCCAATCAAAAATCTACCGTCCAACCTCGTGGGCCATGGAAAAAGGTCCCAAAGAAAACAAAAATTGCTCAGTCTGCATGGTGTGAAATCTGTAAAATTGAGTGCAACACCAAGGATGTTCTTGATAAACATAAATTGGGTAAGAAACACCAGAAAATTTTGAGCAAATTAAACTCGGCTGCTTTGGTTACCAGTATTTCTGCCACTACCCATGTTAATCCAGTAGTACCTAGGAACCCATTCATAGGACCCTCGGAAAACCCAAAAAAGGGTGCCTCCGGTTCAAAAAAGAAGGCAGAGACCCCACAAGAGTTGGAGATGAAGAGAAGGAAGGTATTGGAAGGCGGGGCAGCAGCGAGTGCAGTGAGAACTTGTAGTTTCTGCAACGTTGTTTGCAATAGTGATGCGGTTTTTAGATTCCATCTCGCAGGCCAAAAACATGCATCCATGTTGAAAAAATTACAGCAGGCTGCAGTGGCTGGTACAGTTTGAGCATATATAGTATTATTATTATTTTTATTTTTTTTCCTACCATACTATAATATTAGTACCTTAGCAGTCTTCTTGTTAAACTAGAAATCAGTATCATTGAAGAAGCATGTAAGATTTTAAGTCATGACCCAACATTTTTTAGCCATCTGATTGTATGATGCAGGACTGTTTGGAATTGTATGAGTCGTAGATTTTATTCATTCATTCTCATTCATAAAAATGTGATTCACCAAAGATTTTTGTAGAGCTTAGGAGGTACATTTGTATCAAAACCTAAAACGACAAGAACACGTTAACATAGGGACAAGATACATGCCTTGTGATAAAGAAACAAGAATAGCAAGATAAGTATCTAATGCTATCATGTAACAAAAGGTAGGACCTTCGAAATGGACTATTAAGGTTTGACATGTATAAGTTGAACTTTGTGAGTTGTATGCTACTGTAAGTGACAAGATCCTTAAAGCTTTATAATAAAGCATACAAGATAGGAATCCAACTATTCTTACCATGTGCACCCTGCTTTCCTAGACATGAATTGTGTGCTCCTGGATCTTCTTTGTCCCACATACTTTCCCAGTGTCAAGATATGTCTTGTCTTTTGTCTCATAAATGACATTATTAGCGGCGACATTGTTGCATTAGTAATGAATGAATGCGACACCTCAATGATATATCTCCAAGTTGCCATGAGTAACTGAAGTTTTAACTTGGTTAACCATATGATAGCATCCTTTTATAGCTTTGAACAGATTATTCGTTTGAACAAAAGTCAAGAGGCAAAATTGTCCACACCCAAAATGTCATTGGTTTTATTGAGCCATTATCCATTATTCTGATTACAATTGAACATAATTATTGGTTACGGAGTATTTAAGTTCATTAAACTGCGTTGTTAGGATTGATTGTGTTGTTAATTTTGGTTGTTGGTTTAGCTATAAAAGATTTGATTTTCTAACATGTCAACGATGCTATAAAGTCAAAAAAGTTAAATGTTAGACTATTCATTGTTAATCCTCTTAAACTGTCATTAACTATTCTTATGACAATCTTTAAAATGTTTTGACTTTCAAGTTTTAACCTCTAAATTTCTCCAACATGGCTGGTTTATGAAATTGCTGTTTTCTTTGTCCTTGTAATGTCTAGGAAATACCGAAATATAATTAGCATTCGTATAATTCCAAATTAACAAACAAATGAGTGCTACTAAATATAAAATCTAAAAATAAACATAAATACCGTTATGTTGTTAGATGACTAGGCTTAGAAAAGGAGATCATTTTATATAAAGAACAATATGGTAATCAAGATATCTATTTTTAATGCCGGTGTAATGGTCACTTTTTCACCACTTCCACATCATCATTTTAGCACACCATCTAACCCACCAGCTAATAGCCGTAGTGTAACCACCTAACCAAACACCCTTTGCGCGCCAACCTTTTCCTTTCGTCATGAGCTTCACGTATGATGGTTGTCCTTCACGTATGGTCTTCTTGCACCATAGCGCCCCACCTAATAATTTAGAAAACCATTGTTCATGTCACCTATGAGTGACTTTGGCCTATAGAAACGATGTTCATGTCATTTTCGTACGCGCACAAAAACGCTTTTATAAAAGCAATTAAAGATGAATAACGATTACATCAATTAGTCCTTTTATGTATTAAGAATTCGTGATACGAGTATCATAATAAATAGTAGTCATTATTTTAGTTACGTAATTTCTAATCCATCATCATTATTACCAAGATTGTAAATTATATCTCAGGCAACACCATGTTTTAACTACAAACATGCAATAAATTGAGTTGTCAATAAATAGACGACACATTTCACATTTTACGCAACAAACAATAACAATATCATTACACGTATTTTATTCCACGTATTTTATATTTTTTTTAAAAAATGACAAAGTCTTTAACCTTGTACACGAATAATTTTCAATAGTTTAAAAACTATGCAAATAAGATTAAATTGGAAATATGTCAAAGATATTTTGTTACCAAAACTACATACTCGTAATATATTGAGTACAAAATCTAATATAACATTTTTGTTGATTACACTTTTAGATAAAACAGAAGAACTAGCACCACTCAAAGAATAAATTTGAAAGATTTCAATATGGGATCAATTAGTTTTAACACATTTGTTCTTTTTCTTTCTTTGCACTGGGAGTAACTATAACTTATAAATTCAATTATAGCAAGATCGAAGATGGCAATGAATATAAGTGTACTCTCTCGTGTATAAAGGTTGAGAAAGATCAACTAGCACTCAAGGCGAACCTTAGTGAGGACCGGGAAAGGTCCCGGGCCACTTAGGCCTAAGCCCGTTAGTGTGTATTTTCGCGATTTTATTTATTTTTTATTTTCATCTCGGCCCTCCTATCTAATGTTTTTCCCGAAAAAATTCGTTTCGGCCCTCCCACAAACATTTTTCTAGCTCCGCAGCACTTCATACCACCATGCCAACCTCAACTTTTGAATCAAACATCAACTTCTAAATTATTATCATTCTTGTTAGTATAAAATAGCAAATTTGTTCATGATAAATTTAACTTGTTGTATGTAAGACTAAACATAATCAAGCCATCAACGACGCGTGAGTCTCTTGTTACGTCACCCCACCAATGGCGCGTGAAGGATATTATTGTGTGCATGTATATTATTATCAGATATATTTGTGTTTAAGTAAATTTTGATTAGCCTGTTGATCACCTAATAAGAAATTTATATAAGCTAATAGAAAAAATGAGCTTACAAAACACAAGCTCAAAATTCAATAAGTCATAGCCGGACATCTTATTATCTTATAATAGAGGAAGACCTTTTCGTCCATTAAATGTCTTATAAAGCAATACGAAGAACCAAGCATAAAGTAAAATCATCTAAAACACAAGCATTAAACAATACAAGTATTAATGCAATGTTTATAATTCATTGATGTATGATTAATATGCATTCTTAAAACACTCATTTAATGATAAATACAAGTATTAACATAATACAAATCTTGTAAGCTGTTAATTAATAATACTTTAAAAACACTCTTTCAATGAAAAATACAATTAAAAGAGCATGTTGTACAAACCAAATAAGCTACTAACAAAAAACAAAAAAAACAGAAAAACAGAATAATAAAAACTAAGCGAAGTTTCACATATAGTCCCTAAACGAACAAATTAATCAGTAAAGCTATTGTCAAAAAAATGTATAAATGAAATAAATTATTAGCCGAAAAATTTAATTACAACGTACTCGCAGGCGCATCACACGAGGACCTGCTACTACTATAAGGTGAAACAAAGACCTTCTTAGTAAAGGCTGCTCATCGGGTGAAAACCGGACCAGACAGAGAAAAACCGAATCGGACCGAGATCGAATCTGGCAAAAAACCTAGACCTAGACCGGACAGAATCTGGTCGGTCCGGTTCGATCCGGTCCAAATAGGCTAAATGTCCGATTTTTAAGCTGGATCAGACCGAACCGGACCGAGACCGAAATTATGAAAAACCTTAGATCAAGACCGGACCGAATGTGGTCGATCCGGTCTCGTCCGGTCCGTTTGCCCACCCCTACCTCTTTAGTAATTTACCTTTATACCTTTTAGAAAACAATACTAAAAACACCCGCATTGACGAATCAAACTTCGTCTTGAACGCGCATTTGACTTAAAAAAAACACATCATTTCCTATGAAATAAATAAAAATAAATAAAAAAAGAAAGGGCTCGAATATTGGATCGGACCGTTTTAACCAATTACAACTAATTTTTATAAAAAAAAACTTTCTCTCTCTAAATTCACCATCATCATCATCATCAAATTTTCAATCCAAAATAAATCCCAAAATAACAACAAAGGATCTTGATTCATTATTTTTTATTTTTTAAAAAAATAAACAACACAATATACAGATTGTCTTAATTCTAAACCCTAATTTTGAAAATTTTCTTCAATTGAATTGAATTGAAATCGCATTGGTTGGTGTTGAATGAATGAATAGAAAGTGGATCTGTTGATAATGTTGAGGTTGCCTTTTATAAGGCAGGGATTAATAATAATAAAAAGAATTGTTGTCGGTGGTGATATGATTATGATTATGAATAGGAGGAAGAGGAGTTGAAGGGGAGGGGGGGAATTATGCAGCTGCAGTTTAGCCCTAGTATGAGAAGTGTAACAATATCAAGTAGTTTTAGCAATGGTGTTGATTTAAATTTAATGAAGATTAAAGTTGCAGCTCGTCATATCTCTTATAGGACTTTGTTTCATACTATTTTGATCTTAGCCTTTCTTTTGCCCTTTGTTTTTATTCTTACTGCGCTCGTTACCCTCGAAGGCGTCAATAAGTGCTCTTCTTTCGGTACTCTCTCATTTCTTTCTGTTGATTATATATATGTTTGTTTATTAGGATTGGATTGTGGATCTTGTTGTCGGTATTGTTTTTCGATTGATCTGTCTGATTAGATTGGATTGTTGGCGATCTCTATATGTTATGCAACTGTCTTTTTATTTATACTATATTGCTTTTTTTGATTGACTGCTGCCCTGATACTATTTCAGCATTCGGTTCCTAGCTTTAAGTTACCTCAGTATGGATATTGTACGCTATCTGGTGATTTGATTTTAAATGCGTTGGAAAGACATGGTCTTCGTGTTAGGTAGTGTTATGAACGTTGTTTTTTTTTATATTGTGATGTGTGCTTTAGAGCTACTGTGCGCCTGTGTGTAATGATGTAATATGTTGGTGGTGAGGAAACATTGAACTAGGTTCTCCTTTACAAATCTCTATTACAGAAACTTGTGCTTCTTAGCGTTATTTTGTGCTTTTGCATCTACCCTTACCTTTCTATACACCATATGCAGATACCTTTCTTCTCTCCGTCTCTCTTGTCTTCTGTTTACCTGTTGCTTAATGTGTTTGTTTTTTTATGTTGCTTGGTTTTGGATTATGATGCTGTCTTCTTCTACAAGTTTTATGCTCTAAATATTGTATATCTGATTAATAGATATTTCCATGCTTCAGATTGTTTAGGCAGGCGTTTGGGTCCAAAGCTTCTTGGAAGGGGTGATGATTCAGCGGTAAGTATACTACTGCAATGTTTGTTTTAATTTTTAGTGTTTAAACTCTATGTGCGTAAATAGTTCTTCATGTTCTCATGCATCTAGAAACTTAGTTATTGTCTTTTGGTGGAGCAGAGGCTTGTTAAAGACATGTACAAGATCCTTAATCAAGTGAACACCGAAGAAGTCCCAGTTGGTTTAACGATCCCTGATAACTTTACACATCTTGTCTCGGAATTGAAAAGTAACACGTACACGGCTGAAGATTTTGCTGTCATACTGAAAGGAATGGTATGTCAGCTTGCTATATTTGTGTCATAGACATGTTTTAACTTGTGCTATATATTCATCTTTTTGGAGCAAGGAAATGATTTGCACTTTTTTTCTGACTGCATGTCTCCTTTTCTTTTTTCTCTCTTGACTGTACTTTTTTACTTTCTATACTGACTGATATGAAACTAAATATATTTGCCTTTTTTTTATTAGAAAAATCCTAGATGTAGTATGCTATTGCTATTGATAAGAAAATGCGGAATTAGCCATTGATACCTTGTTCTGTCTTCCGTAATTGTATGATGCCTTAAATAGGGAGGGTTTTTGTTCATAGCTGCATATTCCATATTATTATTTGGATGGATCACCGACTACTTTCTTTCACACATAACATTCTTGTCTTATTGATTTTTATTATAATATAGTAACACACTATCGAGCCTCATAAAAATGTCTGACGCTTCAATCTATCTCATGATATCTTTCTTCCATTCTGTTAGCCTCCAACTTATCATTTGTCTCTAAGAAGATTTAGAATTATCCTATGGTAAATGATCTTTGTGTAATAGGACTATTAGATTAAAGTCTGCCTTAATTGGAGCCCTTATAAACCTTTTCTATCTTTGTTCATAGATGGCTAAGGTCATTTGCTAGTCAGGTAATGTCAATTGAAAACTTTGACTGGTTAAGGTAGTATTTTTTCAATGATGTATTTACATCACAACTGAAGTGCTTCTTAGGGAACATGACAACTTGAGTATTTGTTTTACTTATTGTCATCAAAATAAAATGGGCCTCCTTTGAACCTTATTGATTATCATATACCACTATTTTTTTGGAAAATAATAAAGACGCGTCTTTCATGGTACATGGGTGAAGAGATGAATGTGATAATGTGATACGTTGTTGAAAAGAGCTATAACGATATGTAGCTTGCTCTAACTTAGGATATCAGTCATATGCATGGGATAAAACAAACATATCTTCTCCTTTTTGCGCTTCTATGTGTTTGTGTATTGGTGGAGATATTGTAATTAGTTTATTTTATACGTATATGGTTGCCTTACAAACCTAGAAGATACAAAGATCTTTATGCTGTTATTGTTTAATATTCTATACGTTGCTGACGGATACTGGGATTTCTGCGGAATACATATTTATACAATAGAAATTATGAGACTAGAAACTATCATTCCAATGGCATATTATTTATTCAGTTCGTAGACATATTGCAAACAAACTTTATCTTGGCTTTTCTTTGTTACAACTTATGAATATGTACGCAAAATTGGTGCTCGCTTCTCATTGTATTAATATATTGAGTACAAAATCTAATATAACATTTTTGTTGATTACACTTTTAGATAAAACAAAAGAAGTAACACCACTCAAAGAATAAATTTGAAAGATTTCAATATGGGATCAATTAGTTTGAACACATTTGTTCTTTTTCTTTCTTTGCACTGGGAGTAACTATAACTTATAAATTCAATTATAGCAAGATCGAAGATGGCAATGAATATAAGTGTACTCTCTCGTGTATAAAGGTTGGGAAAGATCAACTAGCACTCAAGGCGGAGCTTAGTGAGGACCGGGAAAGGTCCCGGGCCACTTAGGCTTAAGCCCGTTAGTGTATTTTTTCGCGATTTTATTTATTTTTTATTTTCATCTCGGCCCTCCTATCTAATGTTTTTCCCGAAAAAATTCGTTTCGGCCCTAATAAGAAATTTATATAAGCTAATAGAAAAAATGAGCTTACAAAACACAAGCTCAAAATTCAATAAGTCATAGCCGGATATCTTATTATCTTATAATAGAGGAAGACCTTTTCGTCCATTAAATGTCTTAGAAAGCAATATGAAGAACCAAGCATAAAGTAAAATCATCTAAAACACAAGCATTAAACAATACAAGTATTAATGCAATGTTTATAATTCATTGATGTATGATTAATATGCATTCTTAAAATACTCATTTAATGATAAATACAAGTATTAACATAATACAAATTTTGTAAGCTGTTAATTAATGATACTTTAAAAACACTCTTTCAATAAAAAATACAATTAAAAGAGCATGTTGTACAAACCAAATAAGCTACTAACAAAAAACAAAAAAACAGAAAAACAAAATAATAAAAACTAAGCGAAGTTTCACATATAGTCCCTAAACGAACAAACTAATCAGTAAAGCTATTGTCAAAAAAATGTATAAATGAAATAAATTATTAGCCGAAAAATGTAATTACAACGTACTCGCAGCCGCATCACACGAGGACCTGCTACTACTATAAGGTGAAACAAAGACCTTCTTAGTAAAGGCTGCTCATCGGGTGAAAACCGGACCAGACCGAGAAAAACCGGATCGGACCGAGATCGAATCCGGCAAAAAACCTAGACCTAGACCGGACAGAATGTGGTCGGTCCGGTCCAAATAGGCTAAATGTCCGATTTTTAAGCTGGATCGGACCGAACTGGACCGAGACCGAAATTATGAAAAACCTTAGACCGAGAACGGACCGAATGTGGTCGGTCCGGTCCGGTCCGGTCCGTTTGCGCACCCCTACCTCTTTAGTAATTTACCTTTATACCTTTTAAAAAACAATAAAAACACCCCCATTGACGAATCAAACTTCGTCTTGAACGCGCTTTTGACTTAAAAAAAACACATCATTTCCTATGAAATAAACAAATAAATAAATAAATAAAAATAAACAAAAAAAGAAAGGGCTCGAATATTGGATCGGACCGTTTTAACCAATTACAACTAATTTTTATAAAAAAAACTTTCTCTCTCTAAATTCATCATCATCATCAAATTTTCAATCCAAAATAAATCCCAAAATAACAACAAAGGATCTTGATTCAATATTTTTTTATTTTTTTTTTAAAAATAAATACAGATTGTCTTTTTATTTTAAACCCTAATTTTGAAAATTTTCTTGAATTGAATTGAAATCGCATTTGGTTGGTGTTGAATGAATGAATAGAAAGTGGATCTGTTGATAATGTTGAGGTTGCCTTTTATAAGGCAAATCATCGGATTGAAGGAATTAATAATAATAAGAATAAGAATTGTTGTCGGTGGTGATATGATTATGAATAGGAGGAAGAGGAGTTGAAGGGGAGGGGGGGAATTATGCAGCTGCAGTTTAGCCCTAGTATGAGAAGTGTAACCATATCAAGTAGTTTTAGCAATGGTGTTGATTTAAATTTAATGAAGATTAAAGTTGCAGCTCGTCATATCTCTTATAGGACTTTGTTTCATACCATTTTGATCTTAGCCTTTCTTTTGCCCTTTGTTTTTATTCTTACTGCTCTCGTTACCCTTGAAGGCGTCAACAAGTGCTCTTCTTTCGGTACTCTCTCATTTCTTTCTGTTGAGTGATTATATATGTTTTTTTATTAGGATTGCATTCTGGATCTTGTTGTCGGCATTGTGGATTGTTTTTTGATTGATCTGTCTGATTAGATTGGATTGTTGGTGATCTCTATATGTTATGCAACTGTCTTTTTAATTATTTATATATTGCTTTTGATTGACTGCTGCCCCGATACTATTTTGAGCATTCGGTTCCTAGCTTTAAGTTACCTCTGTATAAATATTGTACGTTATCTGGTGATTTGATTTTAAATGCGTTGGAAAGACATGGTCTTCGTGTTAGGTAGTGTTATGAACTTTTTTCTGATAATGTGATGTGTGCTTTAGAGCTACTGTGCGCCTGTGTGTAATGATGTAATATGTTGGTGGTGAGGAAACATTGAGCTAGGTTCTCCTTTACAAATCTCTATTGCAGAAATTTGTGCTTCTTAGCGTAATTTTGTGCTTTTGCATCTACCCTTACCTTTCTATACACCATATGCAGATACCTTTCTTTTCTCTCCCTCTCTCTTGTCTCCTGTTTACCTGTTGCTTAATGTGTTCGTTTTTTTTATGTTGCTTGGTTTTGGATTATAATGCTGTCTGCTTCTACAAGTTTTATGCTCTAAATATTGTATATGGCAGACAGTTCTGATTAATAGATATTTCCATGCTTCAGATTGTTTAGGCAGGCGTTTGGGTCCGAAGCTTCTTGGAAGGGGTGATGATTCAGCGGTAAGTATAGTATACTAGTGCACTGTTTGTTTTAGTTTTTAGTGTTTAAACTCTATGTGCGTAAATAGTTCTTCTTGTTCTCATGCATCTAGAAACTTAATTATTGTCTTTTGGTGGAGCAGAGGCTTGTTAAAGACATGTACAAGATCCTTAATCAAGTGAACACCGAAGAAGTCCCAGTTGGTTTAACGATCCCTGATAACTTTACGCATCTTGTCTCGGAATTGAAAAGTAACACGTACACGGCTGAAGATTTTGCTGTCATATTGAAAGGAATGGTATGTCAGCTTGCTATATTTGTGTCATAGACATGTTTTAACTTGTGCTGTATATTCATCTTTTTGGATCTGTGCTATATATTCATCTTTTTGGAGCAAGGAAATGATTTGCTCTTTTTTTTCTGACTGCATGTCTCCTTTTCTTATTCTCTCTTGACTGTACTTTTATACTTTCTATACTGACTGATATGAAACTAAAATATATTTGCCATTTTTCTATGTAGTATGCTATTGCTATTCATAAGAAAATGCGGAATTAGCCATTGATACCTTGTTCTGTCTTCCTTAATTGTATGATGCCTTAAATAGGGAGGGTTTTTGTTCATAGCCGTATATTCTATCTTATTATTTGGATGGATCACTGACTACTTTCTTTCACGCATAACATTCTTGTCTTGTTAATTTTTATTATAATATAGTAACACACTATCGAGCCTCATAAAAAGGTCTGACGATTCAATCTATCTCATGATATATTTCTTCCATTCTGTTAGCCTCCAACTTATCATTTGTCTCTAAGAAGATTCAGAATTGTCCTCTGGTAAATGATCTTTGTGTAATAGGACTATTAGATTAAAGTCTGCCTTAATTGGAGCCCTTATAAACCTTTTCTATCTTTGTTCATAGATGGCTAAGGTCATTTGCTTGTCAGGTAATGTCAATTGAAAACTTTGACTGGTTAAGGTAGTAT
The DNA here is from genome assembly GCA_014162995.1 of Artemisia annua. Lineage (NCBI taxonomy): Eukaryota > Viridiplantae > Streptophyta > Magnoliopsida > Asterales > Asteraceae > Artemisia > Artemisia annua. The sequence continues at coordinate 33,841 of LBNU01012179.1, forward strand.
TTTTTCAGTGATATATTTACATCACTACTGAAGTGCTTCTTAGGGAACATGACAACTTGAGTTTTTGTTTTACTTATTGTCATCAAAATAAAATGGGCCTCCTTTGAACCTTATTGAATATCATATACTACTATTTTTTGAAAAATAATAAAGACGCGTCTTTCATGGTACATGGGCGAAGAGATGAATGTGATAATGTGATATGTTGTTGAAAAGAACTATAACGATATGTAGCTTGCTCTAACTTAGGATATTAGTCATTTGCATGGGATAAAACAAACATATCTTCTCCTTTTTGCGCTTCTATGTGTTCGTGTATTGGTGGAGATATTTTAATTAGTTTATTGTATATATGGTTGCCTTACAAACCTAGAAGATACAAAGATCTTTATGCTGTCATTGTTTAATATTCTATACGTTGCTGTCGGATACTGGGATTTCAACATGGGGATGGATTACCATGACTAGTGTAATTCGGAATACATATTTATACAATAGAAATTATGAGACTAGTGGAAGCTCCCTTTTACCCAAAAAATTATGAGACTAGAAACTATCATTCCAATGGCATATTATTTATTCAGTTCGTAGACATATTGCAAGCAAACTTTATCTTGGCTTTTCTTTGTTACAACTTATGAATATGTACGCAAAATTGGTGCTCGCTTCTCAATGTGCCGACTTGTCATAGGAACGTAGGTTTTGAGAGTATTTACGTTGTTTTCTTTTTAGTAAATTCTGTTATGGATTTTGCATTTTTATGGAGCGGAATTTTTTTTTTATGAAACTGACAGATGGAGAGATCTGAGAGGGAGATTAGAGAATCTAAACTTCAAGAACTAATGAACAAACACTTTGCGGCAAGTTCGATTCCAAAAGGCATCCATTGTCTGTCTTTGAGGTTGACCGACGAGTACTCATCTAATGCTCATGCACGGCGACAGTTGCCATCACCAGAATTACTCCCAGTGCTTTCTGACAATTCCTATTATCATTTTATCCTGCCAACTGACAATATTCTGGCAGCTTCGGTTGTAGTCACGTCTGCCGTCCAATCATCTCTAACTCCAGAGAAGATTGTTTTCCACATTATAACCGACAAGAAAACCTATGCAGGAATGCACTCATGGTTTGCTTTAAATCCCATTTCCCCTGCCATTATTGAAGTAAAAGGTGTTCATCAGTTTGACTGGTTGACGCGAGACAATGTTCCAGTTCTTGAAGCTGTGGAAAACCATATTGGAATTCGAGATTACTATCATGGGAATCATGTATCAGGGGCTAATATTGGTGATACCAGTCCAAGATTATTTGCTTCAAGGTTGCAGGCTAGAAGCCCTAAGTACATATCGTTGCTCAATCATCTCCGCATATATCTCCCAGAGGTAATCACCAGTAGATTTGCACATTCTTTTCTTATCTTTTTTCATTTCACATGCTGAATTGCTGCTGATGTTGTAATGCTTATTTTAAACAGCTTTTCCCAAGCCTTGACAAGGTGGTTTTCTTAGATGACGATGTTGTGATTCAACGTGATTTGTCTCCACTTTGGGAAATTGACCTAAATGGAAAGGTCAATGGAGCAGTCGAAACCTGTAAAGGTGAAGATACATGGGTAATGTCTAAACGGTTCAGAAACTACTTCAACTTTTCTCACCCATTGGTAGCTAAAAGTTTGGATCCAAAGGAGTGTGCTTGGGCTTATGGAATGAATATCTTTGATTTACGTGCATGGAGAAAGACCAACATTAGAGAAACATACCATGCATGGCTGAAAGAGGTAAACAAGCAAAATCAGCGTATCGATGTTTATTCTCTTAACATTATTTAAATACTTTTGCGAGGCATGGCTGCAATTAGAATTTTGGATTTATTGTTGCAGAATTTGAGGTCAAATTTGACGTTATGGAAGCTTGGAACTCTACCACCAGCCCTGATTGCATTTAGGGGCCATGTTCAACCTATTGAACCTTCGTGGCACATGCTGGGGTTGGGCTACCAGAAGAATACAAGCATCGAGAGTGTACATAAGGCTGCTGTAATACATTACAATGGCCAGTCAAAACCATGGTTACAGATAGGTTACGAGCATCTTCGGCCTTTTTGGTCAAAATATGTTAACTACTCAAATGAATTTGTCAAGAATTGTCACATATTGGAGTAGTGTAGTGATTGCTCTTCAAGTGCATAACGAAAGGACGGGACAGCTCAAAGGACACTTATATGAGAAGCTCAAGTTATTTGAGTCCAAAGTATTATGTCAAATACATTTCAATATAGAAGCAAGGAATCAACCAGAATGGTCACAATCCCTCTCATCAGCGACCTGCTTTTTCCCACTCTGGAGAAAGGTTGATGCATCACTGGCATCGGTGTAACAACATTCATTCTTTTGGTATGTAACACAACACTTTCTTTATTCGGACAATTTTTAGCTTAAGCCCCCACAAGGGGTACGTATATTTTAGCCCAATAGGATTCATGCACGGGATGAAGAACGTCACCTGTCGCTTGTACGAGCCTGAATGCACCAGAGAAGAACTTTAGCTTAAGAAATTATTATGATTCTTTCAGTTTTTGGGTTTGATCAGTCATTAAAGCTCCCCATTTTCTTTCTTTATATCTTTAAAAGATTTACTACATAATTGTGTCTGATTTTAGACAATAGGTGGTTGGAATTTGATTCTTAGATCACATATGCCAAGTATTTGTATTCATGAGAAACATTTATAATGTGCAGTATATTCTTTTTGATCCGGGCTTCATTCTTTGGCTTAAATTTTGTTTTCTCTTAGTACTTGCTACTCCTTGTTATGAGGTATTAGTCCATTTCTTTATTCTTAGATCCTAGATTTCACCCTATAACATGGACCTACCTCATGTTTACTTAGTACACATGAACATAGATTGATGCAATGCTAATTACTTATTAGTAATTACACATGTCACGTGTATCCATTAATTGGCTAATTCTAGGATATACTACAGCCAATAAGAAAAGAAAACAAGTCAATTAGATAAGATCGCTTGTAATAACCTATGAGCAATTATGTCACTTGTCAAAAGTTGATGGAAAACAATAACTCACGTTTAGAGCTGGCAAATTAGGTACCTGTTAGGACCTGTTAACTCACGTTTAGAGCTGGCAAATTAGGTAGACCTGTTAAAGGAAAAAATGTACTATGCAATTTTTTTATTTTTTAAAATAATTGTTTTTAGTATTCTAGGGTTTAATATTTAACTTTTTTGATACATAAAACGTATAACTGTCATACTCAAACCACCAAAACCAAGTGTTAAACGAGTCGTTTTCATGTTTGAAACTTATGTTATTCGCACGCTCCGAACCTGTTAAGACACGATTTGCCAGTTGTACTCACGTTCTCATCTACCAATTCACAACACATACTATTAAAGAAATATCAATTTCCATAACCAATTAGTAAAAAAACCAATATTGACTCTTTACTAACTTTTTTTAAAGAGCCGGTCTAAATGTAACAAAACAAAAGTTTATAAGATATGATAACACTATAAAGTTTGACATGGATCTTCCATTCCATGATTATAATCCAAAATTGTTGTCAGTCAACATACTTTTGATGCTAATCCGAGTTAAGTTTGCTGGCGATATATGAAGATTTATGTATATAACGCATATTTAGATATTTAATTTGGTTTTAGTAGTTTAACAAGTCAATAGATAGGATAAAAGGGTGTAAACTAGTTGAGTTGAACTAGGTCGTGTCAAGTTTGAGTTCGACTCAACTAGTAAAAAAACTCAGGCTCGAAATTTGACTCGAGGTTGGCCGAGCTTTAGATTTCTAGCTATGCTCGAATCGTCATCTAAAAAACTCGAACTTGAAACTTGACTTGAGGTCGATGGATACTACATTTTAAGTTCGAGCTCCATAAATAATTGTAATATCAAACTCGATTCGACTCGCTTCGTATACATAATATTTTTGTATATCAATGATAATTAAGTGCTTTCTTTTTGTGAAACAAAAAGGTAAACTTGTCATATAACCTAAGTCTGATAAAGCTCACGAGCCTCTCGAACCGAGTATTTTGGAGCTCAAATTAAATTTGAAAGTCTATTCAAGTAGCTCGAGCTTGACTCGTTTAATTTGATTCGAACTTGGGTATTTTACGAGTTAATCTCAAAAAACTCGCAAGCTGTCTTGTTAATTCCTAATCTTTCTCCTTGAAGCTTTTAGGAAAAAATAATAATATTATGACCATTAATCATAGTGAATGAAGTGAAAAAAATAAAGTTGTGTTCTCGAGTGTCGTTTAAAAAGGAAAAGAAAAAAATGACTCAAAAAACATAGTAATTTGGTTGATTTTGAAATAAAATGTTAATCCTAAAATTGGGCTGAAAATGTTTATTTTCAATTCTTTAATTTTGCTTAGTTAAAAAATACAACACCCCAATTTAAAGTCTAAATAATTTTAGTCTCAAGTAAGGTAACTTTAAGGAAAAAAAAATAATAATAATAAAATAAAATAAAATAAAATAAAAAAGGTTAATGATCCAATGCTTCAAATTAATAAAGTATTGAAATGTAAGGACCAAATGAGATAAATTTATCATAGGTGAAGGACTTATGTTGTGTTAGTTGATAAAAGAAAAAGATATGAGACAAGTGTTCTACTTCTCTTGACAAGTGTTTTATCATGTTGAAGTGGCACCGCTCGTCACACTTGGCAAAACTTGACGATACAAACTAGGTTGCGAGCAAAATTCCTTCTACATAAGCCTACTTCTCGGTAAATAGAATGATAAGCAAATCAATTTCAAGATAACTTTTCTCACCGATCTTCATCTTTTTGTAGAATTTCAAGATAACTTTAATGTTTGTAGGCTAGAATAGAGGATGAATGTGATGGTTTGGATTTGATCTAAGAAAACAAATTAGGTATGATTCTTGGTCCAGTTATTGAATTAATTACATGTATAGTTTAGTTTTTTGTGTTCCTATGGTAAAGATCGGCCGTGCAATTTATGATGCTTGGTTCGGTTTTGTGATAAGTCCGAAAATGAAACTGTAAAACCCAAATTTTAGTCGCTGTGAGATGATTTAATTATGCATTTTAGTCTCATATGTTATTAACACTAGTGTATATTGAATGTATATTTTACATGCAAGGAAAGTAGACAAAACTTGTCTGAAATCAGCCCCCAAAAGCACTAAACGTTGCTGTGTTTTTTAGTTGAGAAAGAAAAGATTTTGGGCTTTTTCATGGATCATTGGTTAAATCTTGGGCTGTCATTTAAATCATGTTTAGTTTATATGTAAATTCGAAAATTAATCTTAGGATTATGAATAAAATCTCAATGTATTCATGAAATATTTTGTAGATATTTACTCGTATTAAAAGTCGTTTATGAAACGTTGACTGTCTGTCAAAAATGACACAGTTAAAGTTTTGATGTTTAAACCACAAAAGCCTTAATTTCAAAGTGATGTTTAGCCGATAGTAAATTTGATACATGTTTGGCTAGTAAAATATCTATAAGATTTCTTAAAGTCAAAGAATGCATTTTTGACATTTTTATAGAATACCATGTTATCGTCATTTTATGTATAAATGACATTGAACATGTACGATGGAAACGTTATAGCAAAAAAAAAATTTGTTTCTTTTTACAGCCCCATTTTGTACACGAAATTGAAAAATATATATATATATATAGAACATTTGACACTATATTTTTGCAACCATGGAATTATCAATACGTATAAATGTATAATTATAAGCTTTTTAAGATATATATTAAGACATTTTAGCATAACCCTTCACTCAAAAAAAAAATAATAATAATAAAATAAAAAATAGATGTATGTTAAGATTTGTTATGTAAAACGGAAGCTTTACAAAAATGATTTAAACAAATAATTATTGACAAATGACGGACCAGACATAAAATACAAGCTAGTATCAATTTGTCAAGATTATTATTATTATTATTATTATTATTATTATTATTATTATTATTATTATTTATTTATTTATTTATTTATTTATTTATTTTATGTCGAGATTTACTTATTATTAGGAATCACGACTTAGGATCAAATGAGAAGAACTCTTAAAATGAGAAGGATGAGAAATAACTATAACCACATATTAGAGATGCATCGACTTGAATTAGATGCATCCCTAATCTTTTAGATGCGCCATAATATATTTTCTAGCTAAAAATTAGATGCATATAGATATATCATATGCATTTTAGCAAGTTAGGAAAATCCTATGTATTTTTCGTCCTTTGCGGGTCAAATTTGTTGCAAGTACTACTTTGCATCGTTTTCACTTCAAAATTACTTTTGAAACTAATTGGGATGCATCTAAATGAATAGAGATGCATCTAATTCAAGTCGATGCATATCAAATACGTGATTATAGTTATTTCTCATCCTTCTCATTATAAGTTTTCTTCTCGCTGGATCCTTACCCTAGGAATCACTAAACATGTAGGTTGATTCCACCAAGATTGTACTATACTTTTAGCGAGGCTTGGATTTAAGGTGAGTTTTCATGATATTTACGAAAACTAAGATACATATTATATGTTACGATTCCTTTATGTGCTAATATTTTATAATATGTTTACAAGTAATATTATGCATGTTGGATATATGAAAATGTTTTGTTGATACATGTGTGGATATGTCGGGCCACCGACCACTCATGCATTTGCCGGTTATTGTGCTTAGACACTAATTACCTGGCACAAGTTATAAGTATATGTTATGTTCCACGAAGATGCATTCAACATAAGAACGAGATTCCTACTTGATATGTTTATGTTTTACATTACGATTTTATGCTATGAAATGTTTTAAAGCGAGCAGTTTTATTATGGTACAGTTTTTATGTTTTAAAATGCACGCTCAAACTCATGAACTCACGAAGCCTTTGGCGGGTTAGTGTATGTAAACATGTATCTCATGACCAAAACAGGTAAGTACTTCCAAGGGAAAGGAAAGTAATAGACGGTTGTTCTAGAGATAGTATTTCTGATTACCTTATGTATGATGAATTAAGAATGTAATTAGATAGTTTAAATACGCTTTTAAAACTTTCTATGTAATGTAAGACAACTACCTATTATATATCATATTATGGTTTAGTCACGACTCTAAAAGTAAAGTGTGACATAAAAAGCTTGAGTAATTAAGGGTGCGTTTGGTTAGGGTATATTGGGGGATTTTATGACATTTGCATTTTAAATTCCTTGAAATAGTGTGCTTAGTGTGCCAAATGAAAGATATTAAAATTTCATAAATTGGCAAAATGAGGCAAATTATAATGCTTCCAAAAAGTGAAGAATTTCAATTTACTTGTAAACATTTTCTTTTTTTAATAGAGAAAAGTGCAAAATACATCTCTATGGTTTGTCTCGTGTCTCGCTTTATATTCTCGTAGTTTTTTTTTTGGCACAAAACCGTCCATCTGTTTGTAAAGTTGGCACAAAACCATCCCTTCGTTAGTAAAATCAGTCAATGAGGACTAACGATGCAAATTATTCTCTGTTATCTCCTAACGCAAGCGAAAATATTTGCATCGTTAGTCCTCTGGAATCACCCACCATACATCCCCTAACCAGTTTACATTTTCGTCCATTTTTCTCACATATTTATCCGTGTCGTCCGATTTTACACATTTTTTTTACGTTTTCATACATTTTTATCCGTTTTCATACGTTTTTATCCATTTCGTCTGTTCTTAAACGTTTTCGTCCGCTTTACTCACGTTTTTATCTGTTTTTCTCGCATGTTTTCGTCAGTTTTTTTTCACGTTTTTATCCGTTCTTATAAGTTTTAATCTGTTTTCGTCCGTTTTTAAACGTTTTAATCCGTTTTTTTCACGTTTTTATCCATTTTCATCCGTTTTTACGCGTTTTCGTTTGTTTTTTCACGTTTTCATACGTTTTTATCTGTTTTCGTCCATTTTTCTCACGTTTTCGTCCGTTTTTACATATTTTCATCAATTTTTCACGTTTTTATTCGTTTACATACGCTTTTATCCGTTTTTAAACGTTTTCGTCCATTTTTCTAACGTTTTTATCCGTTTTCGTCATTTTTCTCACGTTTTCATACATTTTTATCTGTTTTTAGACGTTTTCGTCTGTTTTTCTCACATTTTTATACGTTTTTATCCATTTTCGTCCGCCTTTATACATTTTCGTCTGTTTTTTATGCTTTTATTCATTTTTACATGTTTTCATCCGTTTTTCTCAAGTTTTTATACGTTTTTCTCATAAAAACGGATAAAAACGTGAGAAAAATGGAAGAAACGGATAAAGACATGACAAAATGGATGAAAACGTATAAAAACAGACGAAAACGGATAAAAACATATGAAAACATGATAAAAACAGACGAAAACATGTAAAAATCGATGAAAACGGATAGAAACGTGAGAAAAACAGACGAAACGTTTGAAAACGTGAGAAAAACAATGAAAACGTGTAAAAACGGACGAAATCTGTTAAAAATGGACAAAAACGTTAGAAAAACGGATGAAAACGTCTAAAAATAGACGAAAACGTATGTAAACGGATACAAACATATGAAAACGTGAGAAAAATGGACGAAAACGTTTAGAAATGAACGAAAACGGATAAAAATGAATTAAAACATATAAAAACATGAGAAAACGGATAAAAACGTATGAAAACTGATAAAAACGCATGAAAACACGAAAAAAAAACGAACGAAAACGTGTAAAAACGGACGAAAACGGATAAAAACGTGAGATAAACTAACGAAAACGTTTTAAAACGGACGAAAACAGATTAAAACGGATAAAACGTATGAAACGTGAAGAAAACTGACGAAAACATGTAAAAACGGACGAAACGGATAAAAATGTATGAAAACGTGAAAAAACAGACGAAAACAGATAAAACGTGAGAAAAACGGACGAAAACGTAAATCGGTTAGGAGATGTATGGTGGGTGATAACGGAGGACTGACAATGCAAATATTTTCTCTTGCGTTAGGACTTAGGAGATAACGGAGAATAATTTGCATCGTTAGTCCTCAATGACTGATTTTACTAACGGAGGGATGGTTTTGTGCCAAAAAAAACCATGTGGATGTAAAACGAGACACGAGACAAACCATAGGGATGTAGCACACCTTACAACACTCTAATGCACAAAATGTGGTGTGTGCATCAAAAGGAGTGGTGTACGTATCAACCCCTTTTTGTATATGTTGTATCGGAGTCAGACTTTTTTCTTTTTTTAGGATCAAAGTAAATTCATGACTTGCTAAAATTGCAATAACAAACATTAAGACATATTTCAAAGTACTATAAATTTCCGAAATCCTCAAGAATTGAAATTTCCTAAAATTTGAAATTCCAGAATTTCAAATTCACGAACTAAACACCACCTTAACATTAATATTTTCACAGCTAGCTCATTTAAATCATTGTGGTCTAATTTAATAGGCATACAAGCCGAATTCAAACCAATATCAAAAGAGAACAATTTAACTAAAACGATGTTATTGTCAAATATGTCAATCATTAATTAGACATGTAAAAAGATGTTATTGTCAAATATGTCAATCATTAATTAGACATGTAGCCAGTGATTTATGTTGATTCTCATCTATTACTCGTAATTCCATCCTTCGACGACACGTACTCGATAAACCAAACTAATACAATTTCAAAGTCGGGTGAACAATTTGGTAAGATATAATATCTTGTACCACACCTTAGAAGTCACGTCTTGATAGACCAAACTAATTAAAGATACTAATTTGGTTCAAATACTATATTATACCGAACTCTCATAAATGTATCGATCGTTGGTTAAACATAATAGCTCGGTGTTTAAAGAACCACATGCTGCTCAAGGACTCATTAAACAGAAAAAAATTAACTAAAAATATACATTGCATTTTATATCAGCTATGTGGATGAAGTTTTAATGTTGTTTAATGCATCGACTTTTTTTTAGCAATGTAATATTGTTTTGGAGAAATGATATATTCTCGTATTGTTTTATCGTAATACTACTTGTTCTTATATAGTACAATCTAAAGCACTCTGATTACAGACGACAAAAACAATGTAATTTCATATGTCAACTAGTTCGATCAATGCACTCGATTAGAATCTTGAAATTCAGTGATATGAGTATGTTGTGGAGGTTTAAAGTTAACAACCTTTTGCGCGAAGAACAAAATCGATTTTAAACTATAAAGATTATGCTTAAACTTTGACCATAAGACATGTTAAACTTCTTTTTTGTCTTCATATAGGACTGTTTTGTCTTCATATAGTTGCATCAAGTACGAAACAGTCTAACATCTATTTTTAGTAAGTGGGAGATTTTGTACAGAATTGAACTTGAATGTAAGAAAACAGTCTTAACTCTTAACATCTATTTTTAGTAAGTGGGAGATGTTCGTACAGAACTGAACTTGAATTGAATTTGTTGCATGTGCATTCGCTGGTAATAGACTAACTGTGTGTCACCTTGTACAAAGTAGAAACCAAATTCTATTTGTGTGTGCGTTTATAACTCTATATATACATACTCAATCAAGAGAAACAATGCAACAGAAACTGATACATATCGATGGCTGCGACTCCTGGACCTCTCACCGACTGGCCATGGAAGCCACTTGGAAGCTTCAAGGTACAACCTTGACCCTCCTTTGCACACTGCCTTCTTTCCCTCTCCTCGTGTATGCTTAATCATATGCACATTTACAATCTCCATTTGTTGACTAAATACTTGTATTAGCTAACTTGTGTATCTTTTATCATCTTTGCATTATCTGGGACGATTCAAGTACGTGATATTGGCTCCATGGGTGGTGAAGAGCATCTATGACTTTATGACTACGGATGCAAACAAACGAGATTATTTTGTCAAATATGTCGATCATTAATTAGACATGTAGCCAGTGATTTATGTTGATTCTCATCTATTACTCGTAATTCCATCCTTAGACGACACGTACTCGATTCGCCAAACTAATACAATTTCAAAGTCGGGTGAACAATTTGGTAAGATATAATATCTTGTACCACACCTTAGAAGTCACGTCTTGATAGACCAAACTAATTAAAGATACTAATTTGGTTCAAAAACTATATTATACCGAACTCTCATAAATGTATCGATCGTTGGTTAAACATAATAACTCGGTGTTTAAAGAACCACATGCTGCTCAAGGATTCATTAAACAGATAAATTTAACTAAAAATACATTACTTTTTATAGTTTTGGATGAAATTTTAATGTTGGTTAACGCATCGACTTTTTTTAATTTAGCAATGTAATATAGTTTTGGAGAAATGATATATTCTCGTATTGTTTTATCGTAATACTACTTGTGCTTCTATAGTATGGTTAAGCACTCTGATTACAGATGACAAAACCAATGTAATTTCATATGTCAACTAGTTCGAGCAATGCACTCGATTAGAATCTTGAAATTCAGTGATGTGAGTATGTTGTGGAGGTTTACAACAGTTAACCTTGTGCGCGAAGAACAAAATTGATTTTAAACTATAAAGATTATGCTTAAACTTTGACCATAAGACATGTTAAACTTCTTTTTTGTCTTCATATAGTTGCATCAAGTACGAAACAGTCTAACATCTATTTTTAGTAAGTGGGAGATTTTGTACAGAATTGAACTTGAATGTAAGAAAACAGTCTTAACTCTTAACATCTATTTTTAGTAAGTGGGAGATGTTCGTACAGAACTGAACTTGAATTGAATTTGTTGCATGTGCATTCGCTGGTAATAGACTAACTGTGCGTCACCTTGTAGTCTTGTACAAAGTAGAAACCAAATTCTATTTGTGTCTGCGTTTATAACTCTATATATACATATACTCAATCAAGAGAAACAATGCAACAGAAACTGATACATATCGATGGCTGCGACTCCTGGACCTCTCACCGACTGGCCATGGAAGCCACTTGGAAGCTTCAAGGTACAACCTTGACCCTCCTTTGCACACCACCTTCTTTCCCTCTCCTCGTGTATGCTTAATCATTTGCACATTTATAATCTCCATTTGTTGACTAAATACTTGTATTAGCTAACTTGTGTATCTTTTATCATCTTTGCATTATCTGGGACGATTCAAGTACGTGATATTGGCTCCATGGGTGGTGAAGAGCATCTATGACTTTATGAATACGGATGCAAACAAACGAGATTATCTCCAAATCCTCATTTTTCCCTTCCTCTTGACGAGAATGCTTAATAATCAAATTTGGATTTCCATCTCTCGGTACATGACTGCAACAGGCAAAAACCGAATCGTTGACAAGTCCATTGAGTTTGAGCAAGTTGATCGCGAAAGAGACTGGTCCATATCTCTCCTTCTCTTGTATATCATACGCTAACATGTCTAGTTTTTGGGAACACGTTGCTAGGCCTATCAGTGATGCAATATTCCTAAAAAAAATGTTAATACTTGTGAAACATGCAAATGACCGAACTATCAAGATGAGAGATCTATGCTAAAATTTGCAAAACTTCCCTTAAAAAGTAATCTTATTTGTGAAATGGATAAATAATGATACGCTTTTTGTTGCTATTATGTTTTGCAGGGATGACCAGATAATATTCACTGGATTATTGTATTACGGAGCAAATTACCTTTTCGAAGGTGGTAAATACTTGCCCATATGGAGGTCAGATGGGGTGATTATTGTAATATTGCTGCATGTTGGGGCAGTGGAATTCTTGTACTATTGGCTTCATAGAGCTCTTCATCACCATTTCCTCTACAATCGTTACCATTCCCACCATCATTCCTCCATCGCCACAGAGCCAATCACTTGTAAACATCTCATTAAACTTATAGTAACATACATGAAGTTACAATCAAGTTACTATTTCGAAATATTTATTGTGTAGTTACTTAACTTTTGCATACTGTTCCGATGGCAGCTGTGACTCATCCTTTTGCCGAGCACATTGCATACTTCCTACTATTTGCAATCCCGCTGATGACAATCACCCTGATGGGTACCTCATCCTTAGCCGCGCTTGGCGGGTATGTGATGTATATTGATATAATGAACAACATAGGCCACTGCAATTATGAGCTCATTCCCAAATCACTCTTTGATGTATTTCCTCCTCTCAAGTACATCATGTACACCCCATCGTAAGTCCACTCCATTATATAAATTGTACTAGTACATAACCATCTATAAGTTTGACTAAAAAGTTTAATTGTAAAAGGGCCATCGCTAGAAGGTAATGATGATCTAATATACTCTTTTATTTTATTTTATTTATTTATTTATTTTTTTGTGCAATAGGTACCACTCGTTACACCATACTCAGTTTCGAACAAACTACTCGCTTTTCATGCCATTCTACGACTACATATATGGCACGATGGACAAATCTTCGGACACACTTTATGAAAAGTCACTCCAGAGAAAGGAAGAATTGCCAAATGTTGTGTATTTAACACATTTAACAACACCTGAGTCTATCTATTACACGAGGCTCGGGTTCGCCTCTTTAGCTTCTAAACCACACACTTACTCCAAGTGGTACTCGTGGATTCTATGGCCCATAACTGTTTGGTCAACGTTGATTACCCGGGTTTATGGAAATAAATTCGTTGTCGAAAGAAATGTCATGAACAACCTCAAACTTCAAACATGGGTCATACCAAAATATAACACACAAGTATGCATATTATTATTTGTCAAACTTCTTTCTCCTTTTCAAATTTCAAGATTTTTAATGCAAATTTATCTGTTTATTTGTAGTACCTTATGGGACGACAAAAACAAACTATCAATGGCTTAATTGAGGAAGCTATACTAGAAGCCGAGGCTAAAGGGGTGAAGGTGTTTAGCCTTGGTCTGCTCAACCAGGTGACTACACAAAATTTTGATACATAATGCAGGTGAAAATATAAATTGGTCACATAGATTAATATTGGTTTTGTAAATATATTAGGAGGAGGAATTAAACACAAGTGGGGAGTTATTTATAAGAAGAAACCCACAACTAAAAGTGAAGGTGGTGGATGGAAGTAGTTTAGCAGTTGCAGTGGTCTTAAACAGCATTCCAAAAGGAACCACTCAAGTTGTTTTAAGAGGCGACTTCAATAAGGTTGCTTGTTACCTTGCTCTTGCTCTATGTCAAAGGGGCATCCAGGTAGTGAAAGTTTCATTTACCTTTTTTACTTTCATATAATTCATGTTTACAAAGTAAATATCTAAATACAAACATTCCTAAATCTACTTTGATCAAATGCTGATAAGCTAAAAAGCTATAAGAAAATGAAATATCTCTGGAGATTTAACTCCACAAATTTATATTGGTTTTCCTGTGCTTGCTCGATTTTATTGCAGGTTGCCATATCTAAAGAGAAGGATTACCGGAAGTTGAAATCCAAGCTCCAGTCAGCTGATGACCGTGATAAGTTGGTCCTTTCACGGGCTTACTCGCAAAAGGTAAAATATCGTTTTATCATTAAACAGAAAAGTAACTAGCCACATAAACCATTCAATGGTTAAAAAAAATAATCATTCACACAGGCTGTTTGTTGCTGAAAAATATGTTTTGTTTGTTGTTTTGGCCTTTTTGGGTGATTACTTGATTTTGTGAAGGTATGGTTGGTGGGAGATGGACTAAGCAAAGAAGAACAAATGAATGCATCAAAAGGAACTTTAATCATTCCATATTCTCGATTTCCTCCAAAGGAAGTGCGTGAAGATTGTTTTTACTATACCACGCCATCGATGCTCACTCCCAAACATCTCGAGAATGTCGATTCTTGTGAGGTAAGTACAAACACTAAAACCAAGGTTTCTTCTTGAGCTAAAATAATATAATTCAGTAATAAGCAATTAAGCATCAAGCTTAGTTCTAGTCTCAAAAATAGGTTTACCTTCTTCCCAACCATAACTGCTACAATAACTTAAGTTTCTGTATAGTTTCATCTGGTTGGATTTATGAGTCACTTGAGCTGTAGAATTTGGAAATTTATCGGTCGGGTGGATCAAGTGAATTTACGAGTCAAAAAAAAAAAAAAAAAAAAAAAAAATCTAGTAATGTGAGTACTATATAGATGCATTGCAAAAGTCTTGCAAGTGATTAGAGCACAATTCTAACATTAGACGCCCGTTTAACTTCTGCTCTGCATGGTTAAGGTTGGTTTTCAAACAGTGATGTAACATTTGGCATGTTTAACAGAATTGGTTGCCACGAAGGGTGAGGAGTGCATGGAGAATTGCAGGGATACTTCACGGCTTAGAAGGTTGGAACGTTAATGAGTACGGGAATGAAATCTTTAATGTCGACAAAGTTTGGGAAGCCAGTCTCCACCATGGGTTTACTCCTCTCATGAAATCATTTACTTAAACTATCTACTCATTCAAATGTGTGGATGTGCCGTGTCTCTATCTTTCTTTAAGTCGTGAATGTATGTATTCATTTGTTTGCTTCCTAGAAGAATGTAACCAACGTGGTCTCAAACCTTCGAGAAAGGTGAAAGATTCAATGGATTCAAATGGTGAAACACTTTCACTTCATAAATGCATGTCTGTAACTCTGTATTTTGACCATTTTAGCTCTACCCAGTAACAAAATCTATTTTCCTGGCAACCGTTAATAACGCCAATAACTTGGATTTGGGT
Organism: Artemisia annua; assembly: GCA_014162995.1. Taxonomy (NCBI): domain Eukaryota; kingdom Viridiplantae; phylum Streptophyta; class Magnoliopsida; order Asterales; family Asteraceae; genus Artemisia; species Artemisia annua. The sequence goes on from LBNU01012179.1 coordinate 49,511, forward strand.
CTAATCTCATTTGGGTGGCTCTTAACTCACTTGACACATCTCACTCATTTATTAGGTTCGAGTTGGTTGTAGAACCATTAACTAGATAAGATCAAGTAATGTGATACCCCATCACCCTAACAAGTAAAGAAAACCATTGGATGGATAGAACATGATGCCAGGAATGTCTTAAACCATATATACGATGCAGGAATTAAATGGGTTTCGAGAACAATTCTAACACCATAATTTCTGGTAACCATTGATTTCCATCCTTCCTATAGTGAGCTGTACTTTAAATTTACTCAATCTAGTCTTACTTTTGCCGTGAACGCCTGTATAAATGACCTCAAACTTTATATTAAGTCAACATTTTCAACAACCAACTCTTTTCACAAATTTCAACAAAAATTAAAAATATGCTTGTTTAACATATTGAGTTTATACTTTATATCCTAAAAATTGGCATATAAAGGAACAATCAATGTTTATACTTTGTAACTATAAATATAGAAATAAGTCAAGGAAGAACAGGAAGCTCAATTTCATTGAAAGAAAAGAAACTTACACGTCCATGTTCAACATAACAAACCTTCAAAGGAATTCCTTCACACTGTCCTTCAAGATCCTCAATTTGTTTCTTTGTCGGTGGATTCCCACTATAAAATTCAAAACACACCAGAATCAAATTTAATAAAAAAGTTATTTGTTGCAAATACTACACATTTCAATTCTTTTTGTAGTCCTAGTGTAGGTAAACGAGGACAAATTTGATCAAAGAACACAACGACACATCAATGTATAGTGTACCCTTACCTTTTTATGCCGAGAATAAACATTGGATTTCCAGGACTAGTCTTTCTGAAGTTGCTATTCGGAGGGTAAACATCAAAAACCGGCCTCAATTCATTTATCTTCATGGTGCTGAACAACTCACTAATTTCAGCTATAGAATCAATGTCTTCATTTCCATTCTCTGTGATCGTTTGGCTCCCTGAATCACCTTCAACAGATGCAGGTACGTTTTTACCACGCTTGCGACTCCAACAAACACCGTGCCTCTTGATAATGTAACCTAGCGACTTAAGGTGTCGGTATACCTCAAATGATTCCCAAGATGACCCACCTACGCCTTCTGCAAATTTCTTATAAATATTTTCTAGTGGTATACACTTATTCTCGTCGTCTAACAGGTGCAATGCCCCGATCTCTGCCAAAAACCTACACATCGTCACACAAAACAAACCAAGAATTACTCTTGCTGAAATATAATAATATAATTTGATAATTACAAATAATAATTTGAAAAATGACTTACAATGCATCTTCGAGAAAAATATATATTTTTCCACCACGCGATATCCCTGTTGTTGTCAACATCCGGCCTTTGCTATTAACAATCTCAGCCATTCCCAACTCTTCCTTCCACCGAGCCTTTGAAGGATCTTTCCTTATTGGGTTAATCCCAATCTACCCATATTAAAGGGTCAAACCCGAAAGTCAAAGTCAACCATAAAAAGTCAACTCGTATGGAATAACTGCCAAATAGCAGTTACAACATCAAAGGGACACATCTGTTGGATTATTCGAACCAACACAACCCTTCGAACCATCACAACTTTTCATTAGAACCTTTTCACTTATTATAAATAGATTAGATTCTGTAAAACAATACATGATGACACATTTATAGAAAATAGAGATTATTTCATTATTTTTGGTATATCGTTGATTAAAGATCCAGGAAATTGGGCCAACATTCCTAAATAAATCAACACCACTAGACTTTAGTACAAAACACCACAGCCGTGAAATTTCAGCAAGGGAACATTTTGTATAAGTACCTAAACTGTAACTTAGGTAAATCACCGGAAGCATAGAACCTGTCCCCATTGTCGCTATCAGGTGAATTTACATCTGAATCACTCGATCCACCCGATGAAGCAGCAGCCCAATCTTTAGTTTCCATTACAAAACAGATGCTAACAAAGACAGCAGCCAACAAGTAAGGAATCCACGAAACCTGAAACATGACCAACAAGAAAAAACCACTTGGTCAACTCTTATGCCTAGGGCTATAAACGAACAAAACATTCAGTGAACAATTTACGAACCGTTCGATAAAATGTTCATTTATTAATTAAATAAACCAACATGAACAACATTTAACGTTCGTTTAGTTAAATGAAAGAACATAAATAAAAGTCCCGTCTCCATTCATTTATGTTCGTGAACGTCCGATTCTATGTTTGATAATGTTTGTTTATGCTCATTTTATTTGCTTATGTTCGTGTATCGGCATATCGTATCTTTTTATTACTATAATATTACACAATATTGTGTATACTCCAATATTTTAAAATAACATGAACAAGCAAAATTCGTCCATTTGAGAGTTCGTGTCCATTCATTTATCCAACTAAAGTTTAACAAACGAACATGAACAAGACTAAGTCCAGTTTGTTTACGGCCCTACTTATGCCCCACCACATACTTTGACCAACGAAAATAAGTATCATCCAAGTAAACCAATGCTTGCAACTCCCCTAAATAAGCTTCTAATGGAAGGCGTACTCCGAAAGTAAGTTTATCGATTACTCGTCTAGTTAAAAGTTAAAACCCTAGTTTGCAGACCCCCTCTATTATTAAATCTTTTATATAATAAAGGAATTATATCATTTCTGTTGTGAACAATAATAGAGGGAATAAAAGTATTCTTCAATTGATTATTAACAAGGAGATTTACAAAGAGTATATATAGACAAACATTAGGGCATAACCCTAATAGCTAACATGGGCCGTGGGCCTATTATGGTCTATATGGACATCCACATATAATTATTCATAACACTCCCTCTTGGATGTCCATATTTTTAATACGCTTAGAAAATGCTGCCTCATTAAAAACCTTGTCAGGAAAACCAGTGGGACAAAACCATGACTAAGGGAAAAAGAGTGCAGCGCGTATTATCTCCCTCTGATGACTACATCACTTGAGCTCTTCGAGTAGGTGCATTCCAATGTTGTGGTTCAATGTCCTAAATGTTGAGGTAGAAGCGCCTTGGTAATTAGATCCGCTAAATTGTCACTTGAATGAACTTGTTGAACAATAATATCACCATTCTTTTGTAAGTCATGAGTGAAGAAGAATTTCGGTAAAATATGTTTCATCCTATCGCCTTTGATATAACCTTCCTTAAGTTGAGCAATACAAGTTGCATCATCTTCATGCAAAACTGTTGGTGCATCCTTCTTTGAAGAATTACCACATGATCTACGTATGTGTTGTATCACACTTCTAAGCCAAACACATTTTCGACTTGCTTCATATATCGCTAGAATTTCTGCATGGTTGGATGAAGTCGATGAGATCGTCTGCTTAACTGAACGCCATGAAATTGTAGTTCCTCCACTTGTAAATACATATACAGTTTGAGATCAACCATTATGAGGGTCAGACGTATATCCTGCATCTGCAAAACCAACTAGACTTGCATTTGATGGGTTAGTGAAATATAAACCCATATCCTTTATACCTTGAAGATACCGAAATATTTGTTTTACTCCATTTGAGGATTATGCCTCGTTAAAACCTTACTAGATAATACCCGGTTGGACAAAATTCTAGTGAAGGAAAAAGAGTACATAACTCCTTTATACGCTCGGGGATGTTGCCTCATTAAAAACCTTGCCGGAAAACCCTGTGGGGACAAAACCATGGTCAAGGGAAAAAGAGTGCAACGCGTATATTCTCTCCCCTGATGATCACATCACTTAATCTCATTGAGTCAGTGAAATGCACATTGAAGTGTCTTGATAGAATCACGTGAATAAATTCTCTACATGTTATTTTCATATCCATTAACATACGTCATACATCTCATTCAAGTACATCATCGTACTTCACAAGTTATTCATTGCAAACACAGTTAATTCAAATGATATATTATATCATGTATGACCATTAGCGAGAATCATAAATATTTCATACACATTTTAGTATGACACTTTAAATCGATATTGTGATCATCATCTTTATAAATCAATGGGTCTTTCTTCATCATGTGACCTCATAAACATGAGCGTCATTTATCTATATAAAGATACTAGCTTCATAACCCGCCCGATGGGCGGGTTAGCTTCATGATATTATTGATGACATCTAATTGGACATAAATAAATAATGATTAACGGCAAATATCTAAAATACAAAAGTTTGGAACAAAAAGAAAGTGTTCATGTGTTATATGTGAAAACAACAATGAAAATTATGAGAACAAATGAATTACATAGTGCTTATTTATATACGAAATAATAATTCTATGTACATTTGTACTTTAGCAAAAATTTCTTGTGCGCTTTGCATCCATTTAGTCCTTTAATCACCATTGCAACACATTCACATGCCATAGTTGTACGCACCACTTCCATTAAGGGCGCCAATAGACTTGCAACTATTTCTTTTTTAACTGTCCCACTTAACATAGAATGAATGAGTCGAAGACCTAAAAGAAATGCGAAAAAAAGCAACAGAGAGAAGGCAATGACATGTGTTATGCTTCCTAAGATGAATATACTTAAGAAAATACATATGTTCAGCTATAAACAGACCAAATACTTCCAATGGTAGTAAGAATAACCTAACTTGGCGCTTATCCAATTTACTATATAGCTTCACATTGCCTAAGAGCCATATGTCAAACTGGATACAGAAACATTTGTATGAATCATGTAGACCGAAAGATAAAGCGCTTATCAAGTTACATTCAAATTGATATTTCCCATCTATCTGCTCATTATTTAAAAAAAAAATGTATTAACATCTACTCCTTCATTGATATCAAGTAGACCTGATGATAAAGCATCTGCATGAAATAAGGAATGGTAGAAATAAGCAAAAACCATAAATCACAAACAAAGAGAAACTCCAAAATCTGTGATTTGTAAAACAATGCCGAATAATAATCATGAGAAACCATATAATAACCACAAATGCTTGCTAATTTAGATTACTATCAAAATTAGCTTATAATCACCACACGTTAGCAAGTTAGCAAGTATTACAATTTGGCTCGCCACATGTTATCTACCAAATAATTTCAGAATATCCATAAGTTATGCATGAAAATCATAGTAGATCAAATCACATATTGCTATATTTGTAACAAACTATCGAAACACAGTTGCAATAATTAACAGCTACCTAATATATGCCTAACCAAACAAATAACTATCAAGCTTTTAGCTATTCTAAAATTAACTCTTTCTTTAAAAGTTCATTAATAAGTAATCAAAATTTTATAGTAAAATTTGTGACTTGATTAAAAACTATAATAGAAAGTTAGTGGTATATCACAGAAGGCTTACTTTACATGTTTATGTCGGCGTGTTTATAATGGTCAGCAATAACCATTATTAAGAGAGGTCCAAATAAGCTTAGGCCATTTTCTTTGGATTGTCAACGAAGACTTAATTAGCCTGGCACACATTAATTATATTATCGTTATAAGAATAGTGTTTCTCTTAAAAGTGTATTTCTGCTTATAACCTGATATACTACTGTTTTTTATTCATAACCCTTGGTTTATATAATAATATCAAAGACGTCTTTTGACCTGAACCCATGTTGCCACCACTACTACACATTATCCGCAAACAAATGCAAGACGACAATTTTCATGTAGACATCTAGTCTTACCTGTTTCACCTCCCCATTCCTTATGCAATGAGCAGCCAAGAACCCGATAACAACTGGTACAATGTATAACAGAGCGGGCTAAAAACAAAACCAACATCAGATTACATGCATTATTTAAAAAATAAACTCATGACATCATTTAAAAGATAGTATATGTTTACAAATGCAATCACCGACCTATGCAGGTTGAAACCAGTTCATGACAACAATTGTAAGAATTACGCACTTTTAAAGTAATTGCTCTTACTCCCTCTTGACACATCAAACCTCTGTGCCAATGCTCCAAAAATTACTGTTGGCTAACATAAATATATGTATATACAACATCCAAAAAATGATAAAGTTATATATTGATAAAAAAATGCCTGAGAAATGGCCAAAACACAATATGTTGAAGTAGTAACATGGTGTATCTCGACCACTAAGAATGTCATACCTGGAATTACAATGTCGCCTAAACCAAGCATAGAATATGGGCGTGCAACAACTCTTGTTGGGAAAAGAAGCTGGAGAAGGATTAAAAACGTTGTGTAAGATAACAATCTCAAAATATGGTACACGAACCACCCATTTTAAAGAAAAATGCATACACTACCTTAATAGGAGCATCAAAAGATTTGGCGATACTCACCATCACTGGGTAAAAAACACCCAGAATATATCATAGAAATAAAGTCCAACCTGTAGATTAGATAATGTTATCATTAAAAAAATCTTGTGTTTGAAAAAATAGAAGGAACGGTACAACGGAAAGACCAAAAAGAAATCCGTACCAATAGAATGCCACCAGTTTTGAATGAGCCAAGTGAAAGCAGTCGTGTTTGGTTATGTGGAATTTGAAGGAGTCTTATTTAGACAACTGACATCCAAAGCTGCAAACAAAAGTTTCATGAACAAAGACAATTAATTTATTCACCGTAACATTATAAGAAGATTAAAAAAAATTACCTGGTAAGTTGCATCAAAGTGATCGTAACCCTTCGTCTGCAAACTCATCAATAGCACCACGAACTCTTTGTTCAATGTATGATTTGTTCTGTGCAAGATTAAGATCTAACCCAATTAAAAAGACGACAAAGTTATAGGTGTATAAAATATGAATCCATTTTAACACAAATATGTTGTGCATTTGGTTACAATGATGTAGTCATAAAGAGACACAAATACCTGTGCGGAGGCACTTTGCTAACTTTATGCATGTTACCCTGGTTGCAATAAAATAAAAGCTTATGATGCTTACTTAAAAAAAAGACGCCATCTTTGCAACTTATTTGAGTATGCAGTTTTGAAATCTAAAATCAAAGAAGAATGTTGCATAAAATAAAAGCTTATGGTGCTTACTAAACAAATGTAATGCAAGTCTAGCAAAACGAACCTCCGGTGAAGAGATGACCGAAAACAGCAAAAAAGATTCGCACTAACGTGTCTTTAGAAATGTTTCCACTGCCACACAAAACATCGTCCCATTCGATGTGAGTAGCATAACAAACTTTACCAGGGCAATTAAAAAGGAAATGCAATTAACAGAATCTTTAGAAATGTTTCCACTGCCACACAAAACATCGTCCCATTCGATGTGAGTAGCATAACAAACTTTACCAGGGCAATTAAAAAGGAAATGCAATTAACAGAAAGAAAAAGTAACATATATGAATCTTAATATATAAAGGAGCTTAACTTACAACTACTATACCTCTCAGTAAGAGCTGAAAAGATAACCAAAAGAAAGTAGATGTCTCCAACTTGAATATCAGCATGCGCCCGTGCATCAGTACATCGAATGGGAGATATTTGAGTCCATGGTATAGCTTTTAGGTCCCCTAAACGAAATAATAAAACACATATACAAATAATTTAAAAACGTTACAATTTTAAAAGACTAAGAAAATTAAAATAAGGTTTGTCCTTCAACCTGTTGTTCTTGAAGAGAAGAGTATGTTTGTCACCGTATCTATTGATTGATAATCCGGAGAACACTTATCAGGCTATCATTTTATAAAATAAGTTCCTGTAATGAGACCAACCTGCAGATTAAAGAAATAAGTTTAAACATTGCAAACACAAAAATTAATGATTCATAAAATAAAGCGAATATAGGAGGTTAATATCATGAAGAATACAATTTGATTCAGCTCAACCTTTTCCAGCCGCAACATTAACTACATTGATGTTTGTGGTTCCGTTGATCTTGAATATGTGAGGATTGGAAGAAATCTGAATTTAAAACATACAATAGACTCCATGTATGTGTCACCAAACAGCAACTCCCCTATCATTCCACGTACAAAACAAAAAGATTAGTAATTTCGCTCCGTTGTTCAAGATTTAATTTCAAATGAGTTTGACATTTAGTATAGTACTTTGATGTCAACTCACATTATTAGCCCATGATTCTTGGATAGATGACTTGCCGAATCTGCCACACAAATTTCAAAACCACACAATTGATCATTAGTAATTGTTTTTCAAATTTTTCATTAAAATTAAGCAAAATCAAAATCAAGAAAATCCATGATATAAAGAAATGACTAAATCAATAAATCACCTCAAGATATGTAACCTTCTGTTACAATTCTTCCATGACATAAGCTTGTTCCCAAATTGGGAAAATGATATATATGAATAAAAAGATTGGGAATATGATCGACGAACAAAAAGTAAACATTCTTTTCATTGAGCCATAAAAACAAACACTTGGTGTGCATATATCAAGCTTTAATGGATCCTTAATATGAGTCGAAAAGAACCCTAAGTAAACAAATAAGAAACAATCAATTGTATACACCTTATTCAATATATCGTCAAAAAAAATTAATACAAATCGTTAATCCTCATAAATTAACAAAAACAATTATCTACACATTACCAATTCAGCGACATATGTTATCATCATCCTTGTAGTCTGGGCATTTGAGATCGGTTGTTTTGAGTATGAGAATGTGATTTTAGTTATTGTATAGCATATTCAAGGATCTAAGAATTCGAAAATCAAAAAATCAATTCAAAAAATGAAAAAGATAAAGATGGAATGTGTGTTATTGTTTGAGAGGAGAATGCCTGATTTCAAGGGATACGTTTTGATTGAGCCAGATGGTATTGAAGTGAAATTGATTTTGAAAAAGTCTAGGATACACCTTGCATTAAAGCATGACATTATTGTTTTGAATTGCTTATCACAAAAAACTGGGTTGGTCCAGTGGTTGGAGCATTTGTTTGTGAATGTGGAAACCCAAGTTCGAATCTTATCATGACATAATTTTTAATATAATTCCGGCCTGTTATGCTTCGATTTGATATGCCTACGTGGATGATACTGCCTAGGTGGATGATGACTCGTATTATCCAGTCATCACTTAGTGCCAAGTGGCATTTAATTGTCATGGTACAGCTTTCAAAGCATCAAGTGCAACTCATATCTTGCCTCATGTATATGTAAAGATGTAGCATCCTTCTTTAGCTTTCATGATGCATAATGATTACATCTTTAAGATGTTCAGTTCATAACCTAAGACAAGCTGTGTCTTTTTGTTTCAAATTCAGCTTCTATGCATTCAGTCGTCTTTACAATCATAAAATCAACTTGTATGAAACTTAAAACATATTCACATCTAGATCTCTTTATAAAGTTTCATAGGAAAGCAAAATTCTTTATTTGGCACATTTACTATACACTAAGATGATTATAACATATATGCCAAACACATGATTATTTCAATACAATCAAGTAATGTTCTCGAGAACTTCTCTTATATGCATTAAGCATTAAAAATCACTAGCATGCTTCATGCATTTTATATCCTATAATAAAATCTCGTACGAGCTCTATTCATTTATCATTTAGACGCATATCAATTACTTATTATATTGCCAGACTTACTAAATACATTATTGGATCCACCACATGTGAACATACAATGTATGTGCATTATCATTTACAAGTCTTTGAGAAAATATACGTGTGCCATCACTTGTACCTTATGCATAATTTAATTTAATTTTCTCATAAAGACTGATGCATATCCAATAAGTTTACATATTCATATGTACGGACTTCAAGTCCCAGTAACCATGTCTCATCACAAGAGACTTCAATCTTTCATTAGTTCTTTGCGTCTTTACATCTTTTGGCCATTCATTTATACATATGCACTTCCTGCATGTATGTTTTCATGATCCTCACCATGATTCTAGCGCTATCTTATTTATTTTCATAATCATTACCATGCCCATTATCATATACAATAGTACTATCGACGTCGATTCATTACTTTTCGATTCCACACTTTACTATCTCATAGTTTTTCATGTACCTGGGGTTTTTCAATAACCTTCATGTCTAGTGTCTCTTGACTATTATGGGGTCTTATTACCTCGATTTGACCATCTTCATTTTCTTGCTCCATTTTATCTAATCATTCGAGGACTTTTATTTGGAATCGATTAGTCTATCACGTTGCAGAAGTGCCATAGACTTACTACCAATCATTGGTTTTAATGTTGGGACACACATATTTTAATTGGAGCATTAGCAGCGTATGTATGATCTAGTCACTTTATTTATGTCACAAAACTTGTCTGGCAACTACTAGATCATGAATGTAAATTGTCCCTTGAACTTTAAGTTCATTTTCATTGGTGTGAGGATCAAAAAATTTTATATCATAATTCATTCCATATTTCTCGCTGCTTATTCTCTCCCTCTGAATGAATTATCAATTTAAAATCCCATTTTGTGTGTTGTGGTGGATTTACTATATATCACACAATTACAAAATCTCACATGGGAAATATGGTTTGTGACCAAAACCATTCTAACAGGGAGGATTCATTATAGATTGTTGGCAAGATGCGAATTCATATGTCATAACATGCCCCATAAACTAAAAGTTTTGTTCTCATAATATTATTGGCTTTGCAATCAACTGAAGACGTTTTATGAACGCTTCAACAAAAGCAATTCGCGTATGAACATGGGCTACTTTTATGTTCAACACTTATCCCAATAATTGCCCAATACTTAGAAGTATTCACCACCATTTCCAAAGATACAATTTGGAAAACCATGCTCACATTTTATAAGACGAGCCATTAATCACGCTAACCTTTAGTTGCGTCTTTAACGATCATTTTGACGATGCATCGTTTTTAAAACTCAAAATAATTCACATGGTGGATGTATAGGCCTACATACATCCCCTTTATATTCTTTTCAAAACTTTATACGATAAAATCCTTAGTGGTGAATTGGTGATTTATGAACAATTAACTTCCACTGAGAACAATCAAATTTATTTTGGAAGAAACTTATTGTTCTTCTACATATTTCGCATCATCATTATACCGGGATGGTCCAACCGGTCATGCCAATAAATAATCTTGGCTCATAAATTGTTGGTTTATGACCACGTGTGCATCGATTGCACTTGACTTTATGTTAAAAGTCAAATAATACGCAGAATGTTATACATCATCACATTTAAATTTATATATCTCCAAGCAATCTTATATATATCTCGTTAGCAGTATAACATTATCGGACAAGAAAATATTTCTTTACTTTTGAAACAGTACAATTAGAACAACATATCAACCAATTAATGTCATAATGAAACTCTAAGTATGCAAGACTTGATATCATAGTACACTAGCATATACTCCGTAGCAAGTTATACCTCGTTTCATTTTTTTTTCCTTTCAAATATGACTAAAATAATAATCAAACTTGCAAATAAACATAGCAAGATATATATGCAATACTATGACAAAACATAACATATATGCATAAGTACATAACTATCGGTCTCGAACATATAAATGAGCATTTCATGTAGTTATTTCAGTATAGGCATGATGATTGAACTATGTAATTGCAATATATAAACTAAATGCATGTCTTACTCAATTCAAAAATAGCAAATTCATATTCCTCCAAATATTATAATCACAACTCACAAGCTACAGATTAGTATCTCAAGTCGTGACTAATTAATATTTATTGTACATCGCATATTAGTAACAAGTAAATAACACAATCTTTATCCCACTAATAACCAAACATGTAAATAGTTAATTAAAATCATGTGAATATATGATTAAACTCAAGATTTAATCACTTACAAAAATCATTCTTAATTTAAGATTACTTTCGTTAAGTTATGAAAATTAATCATGATCTATATTGCAACATATAAGAGTTGTGCTATCCATATAGATGGTCACATTATAGGTACATTATATATTGCTATATGATCCATAACCATGTAATCACCTAATGATCTAAATAACAAATTTCGATGCCCCAACAAAATAGGCCTCGTGGAACTAATCATAATGTTATATCCTAATGATCAACCATGCATGTAATTGTGTCAATTTTCGTTAGCATATAGAACAATTAGTAACTTTGACCAAATAATTATACACTTTAATTCACACGCATCGGGTTACTCTTGCTTATGATATACTCTCTCCGTCTTATATTTATTGTCCATATTTCCTTTTATGTATGTCTCAAATTAATTGTCCAATTTCCATTTTTAGTAAGAAAAAGAGAATTTAGTGAATATTCTATTTAAGTGGTTGAGAATTACAGTGGTCCCACTTTTATTAAACTTTACAATTCTTGTCGTGGCAAATTTAAGTTATACACATGTAGAAAAATCAACCCATTAAACATATATCAACCATGTATAACAAAAACATATAGTTTAGTTAAATAAAAAGAGGCCGACTTCCGTAACCGATAGCTATCATTTCATATTAAAAAAAATTTCAAGCCACAGTAAACCAATGAATTTAGCAAAACATGAGCCTTAAATCATAGATATACTCCATCACATCCATTTAAATTAATTCATATAAAAACTACAATAGTTAACATATCAACAAAACTAAACATAGAAACACATAATCAATCATCATATTCATTTGTAAACATACATATAATAATTACGGTTAAGCCACACAACAATCAATAGTGATCATATTAATTAGACAATTCATATGAAACAATTAATATTAAACAAAAATGAATAACAATGCATCAATCGAAAATACTTACTAAAAAAATAAATAAACATAAACAATAGCACATACATAATCGTATAACATAAATACGAGAATTTCTAACATAATGATTACATTACACAAAAACAAAATATAATCCACAACTACACAAGAAAGAATATTCATATGACCGGTTCGCAAAACATGTAATTTTTGAATATACTAATGATTACACAAGCATTTAAACGTCATAGCAAGAGGGAATACAATTATCGAATGTAAATTTAACTTATGTTACGATTTAAGTATCATATTAAATTATTTGAATGAGTGCGTGTGCGTATTAAGAAACAATTGCATATCATATATGTGACAGTCAACAAACAATTATTAATTGCTATATTTTTCACTCGTTAACCATAAAACTAGAACGGATCAAATCATGCATATACTTATTAGAATAATGGTATAATACATGAAACAAATCAAGGCAATAAATAAATCAGAACATGCAATGAACAACTATGTTATGAAAAATAGTCAGTGTGTTGATTTACTAGTCCTATTATTGAGCTAATCTATAAGAAAACACATGCTATGCCAATTAATTAAATAGTATTCGTATATACAGTGCACCAGTGGATATAGCATTATTGTCTTAGAAAAAATAACTACGAATGACAATAAACGAGTTAAAAGACGTACCGTAGGGAATCAAAAGAAAAACTAAAATCAAAACCTTAGAGCGTGCTGATAACGTGTTGTGAACAATAATAGAGGGAATAAAAGTATTCTTCAATTGATTATTAACAAGGAGATTTACAAAGAGTATATATAGACAAACATTAGGGCAAAACCCTAATAGCTAACATGGGCCGTGGGCCTATTATGGTCTATATGGACATCCACATATAATTATTCATAACACTCCCTCTTGGATGTCCATATTTTTAATACGCTTAGAAAATGCTGCCTCATTAAAAACCTTGTCAGGAAAACCCAGTGGGACAAAACCATGACTAAGGGAAAAAGAGTGCAGCTCGTATTATCTCCCTCTGATGACTACATCACTTGAGCTCTTCGAGTAGGTGCATTCCAATGTTGTGGTTCAATGTCCTAAATGTTGAGGTAGAAGCGCCTTGGTAATTAGATCCGCTAAATTGTCACTTGAATGAACTTGTTGAACAATAATATCACCATTCTTTTGTAAGTCATGAGTGAAGAAGAATTTCGGTAAAATATGTTTCATCCTATCGCCTTTGATATAACCTTCCTTAAGTTGAGCAATACAAGTTGCATCATCTTCATGCAAAACTGTTGGTGCATCCTTCTCTTAAGAATTACCACATGAACAAGCAAAATTCGTCCATTTTAGAGTTCGTGTCCATTCATTTATCCAACTAAAGTTTAACAAACGAACATGAACAAGACTAAGTCCAGTTTGTTTACGGCCCTACTTATGCCCCACCACATACTTTGACCAACGAAAATAAGTATCATCCAAGTAAACCAATGCCTGCTACTCCCCTAAATAAGCTTCTAATGGAAGGCGTACTCCGAAAGTAAGTTTATCGATAGCTCGTCTAGTTAAAAGTTAAAACCCTAGTTTGCAGACCCCCTCTATTATTAAATCTTTTAATAATAAAGGAATTATATCATTTCTGTTGTGAACAATAATAGAGGGAATAAAAGTATTCTTCAATTGATTATTAACAAGGAGATTTACAAAGAGTATATATAGACAAACATTATGGCAAAACCCTAATAGCTAACATGGGCCATGGGCCTATTATGGTCTATATGGACATCCACATATAATTATTCATAAAATTTCAGAGTTTTTTTTGACAAAACAATCTTAGTGGAAAAAATATTGGACCAATAGGAATGCTCAATTTTGACACATAGGCGAAATCGAGTAATATGATTGGCCAAAAAAAAGTCAAAATTGAATTGATTTTGGTCAAACTTTAATAAATTTGGTGGAGAATTTGATTAAGAAAAAAAACACATAAAAATATAGGTGTCAAATTTATGAAAATAAAAACTTAAAAAAAGAGGAGGTAATTAATAAAACATTAGTGGTTGAATTTTAAATATATTATATGGAGTTAAGTGTAAAATTATAAATCTCCATGTTTTTTGATAACTTTAGATAATAAACAAATAACCCCTTACACTTTATACCCCCTACACTTTATAATATGAACTTTGTTTACAATTACATGAGTATTAGTATTGGTTTGAGACTTCCATCCATTAAACTTACAAAATTTTATAAATGTACGAATTAGTTTTAATATACGTTAAATACTTTTAAAATAAATATTAGTTTTAAACTTTCATCTATTAAAATATCTTTTTACTATGTACGTTAAATATAAATAAGAACTCATGTTATCCTATTTAAAAGTTTAATCTATACGTACACGGGTTTGAATATTAAATACAGTTAAATTATTATTAACGGTAATATAAATATCAAATGGTAAGTACGAGTTACTGTGATATGAAAATAAATATACGCGATTGTACTTATAACGACTCATGTAATTATTATTTAAAGTTTATATACGGATATCCGGAAAAACATTTTTAAAAAACTTTACGGAGTATATTTTAACTCCATCAACGCTCATTATGTGCTACTAAACTCGCACATTTTGTACAACATGATATCAATAGTTAAAGTTAAACAACAACATCCACCTCAACATTAACATCTATGTCAGCTAAACAAAGTTAAATCTTTCATCCAATAAAATTTTTTACAAAATATTAATTGATATTAATACATAATGAAAAACTCATGCATACTTATTAGTTATACTTATATCATAATTTTCACGGGTAAATTCTTATATATCCATATAGTAAACAAAAAAATTTAAAATAAATTTGATTTATGTGTAAACCCATGTGATCAAAGAACCTTTGGCCCAATAACATTATAAGGAGACACGCTCAAGAATCAAATATAAGGTCGATGCCACGGTTATATTTACAATTTATGCTAACTATTTTTTTACTTTCGCACATGTTGATACTTTAACTTTTTAAAATATACATAAGATTTTCTGTTTTTAAACGATAATACTATATAATTAAATTTTTCTGGAAAAATCCCATGCGTGCACGAGTATTATAACTTGTATTAATTAATACAACAAAATGAAGTCAAATAAATATAAATTGAGGTATATAAATAAATAAACACAAAATCCAAAACCAAACACATATATAAATGCATAGAGAGTAATAAGAATAGTGACTTAGGGTTTAAACTTTAAAATTTATTAATTGACGAGTAACAATAGAGTCCCGAAGAGTTGAATCGCCGCCACAACGGTGGCTGGAGACAGGCGGCGATGCGGTGATTTACGGTACGAACCAGGAAGTGGACAACTCTCATTAATTACTTATTAGGAGGCGTTTGTTACGAGGTTTTTACTTTAATGGAATGAGATTAAAGACCGCACATGTTTTAAAAAAATAAAATGGTATTAGTTTTTATGTTTTCATATGCACGCTCATGAACTCACAAAGCCTTTGGCGGGTTAGTATACGTAAACATGTATCTCATGACCAAAACAGGTAAGTACTTCCAAGGGAAAGGAAACTAATAGACGGTTGTTCTAGAGATAGTATTTCTGATTACCTTATGTATGATGAATTAAGAATGTAATCAGATAGTTTAAATACGCTTTTAAAACTTTCTATGTAATGTAAGACAACTACCTATTATATGTAGTATCATATTATGGTTTAGTCACGACTTTAAAGTAAAGTGTAACATAAAAAGCTTGAGTAATTAAGGGTGTGTTTGGTTAGGGTATATTGGGGGGATTTTATGACATTTGCATTTTAAACTCCTTGAAATAGTGTGCTTAGTGTGCCAAATGAAGGATATTAAAATTTCATAAATTGGCAAAATGAGGCAAATTAGAATGCTTCCAAGAAGTGGAGAATTTCAATTTACTTGTAAGCACTTTCTTTTTTTTTATAGAGAAAAATCCAAAATACATCTGTATGGTTTGTCCCGTGTCACGCTTTATATCCTCGTTGTTTTTTTTTTGGCACAAAACCATCCTTCCGCTGGTAAAGTTGGCACAAAACCATCCCTTCGTTAGTAAAATCAGTCAATGAGGACTAACGATGCAAATTATTCTCTGTTATCTCCTAACGCAAGTGAAAATATTTGCATCGTTAGTCCTCCGGTATCACCTACCATACATCTCTTAACCAGTTTACATTTTCGTCCGTTTTTCTCACGTTTTTCTAACATTTTCGTCCGATTTTACACGTTTTTTTTTTCACGCTTTCATACGTTTTTATCCGTTTCGTCCGTTTTTAAACGTTTTCGCCCACTTTTCTGACGTTTTTGTTTGTTTTTCTCAGATGTTTTCGTCAGTTTTTTTCATGTTTTCAAATGTTTTTATCCGTTCTTGTACATTTTAATCTGTTTTCGTCCGTTTTAAACGTTTTAGTCTGTTTTTTCACGTTTTTATCCATTTTCATCCGTCTTTACACGTTTTCATACGTTTTTATCTGTTTTCGTACGTTTTTTAACGTTTTCGTCCATTTTTCTCACGTTTTTATCCGTTTTCGCCTGTTTTTTTCACATTTTCATCCATTTTTCATGTTTTCATACGTTTTTATTCGTTTTCATACGTTTTTAACCGTTTTTAAACGTTTTCGTCCGTTTTTCTCACGTTTTTATCCGTTTTCGTCCTTTTTTCTCACGTTTTCATACATTTTTATCTGTTTTTATTCGTTTTTAGACGTTTTCATCCGTTTTTCTCACTTTTTCATACGTTTTTATCCGTTTTCGTCTGTTTTTATCATGTTTTATTATTTTTTACACGTTTTCATCCGTTTTTGTCCTTTTTTATACGTTTTTCTCATAAAAACGGATAAAAACGTGAGAAAAATGGAAGAAATGGATAAAGACATGACAAAATGGATGAAAACGTATAAAAATAGACGAAAACGGATAAAAACGTATGAAAACGTGAGAAAAACAGACGAAAATATGTAAAAACAGATAAAAACATGAGATAACAGACGAAACCTATGAAAACATGAGAAAAACGGACGAAAACGTGTAAAAACGGATGAAAACTGTTAAAAATGGACAAAAACGTGAGAAAAACATATGAAAACGTCTAAAAACGGACGAAAACGTATGTAAACGGATGAAAACATATGATAACGTGAGAAAAATGGACGAAAACGTCTAGAAATGAATGAAAACGGATAAAAACGTATGAAAACATATAAAAAGATGAGAAAACTGATAAAAACGTATGAAAACACAAAAAAAATGAACGAAAACGTGTAAAAACGGACGAAATCGGATAAAAACGTGAGAAAAACTAATGAAAATGTTTAAAAACGGAAAAAACATGTTAAAACGGATAAAAACGTATGAAAACGTGAAGAAAACTGACGAAAACATGTAAAAACGGATGAAAACGTTTAAAAACGGACGAAATGGATAAAAACGCATGAAAACGTGAATAAAACGGACGAAAACAGATAAAAACGTACGAAAACGTAAATCGGTTAAGAGATGTATGGTGGGTGATAACGGAGGACTGACAATGCAAATATTATCGCTTGCGTTAGGAGATAACGGAGAATAATTTGCATCGTTAGTCCTCATTGACTGATTTTACTAACGGAGGGATGATTTTGTGCCAAAAAAAAACCACGAGGATGGAAAGCGAGACACAAGACAAACCACAGGGATGTAGCACACTTTACAACAGTGTAATGTACAAAATGTGGTGTGTGCATAAAAAAGAGTGGCGTATGTATAAACCCCTTTTTGTATATGTTGTATTGGAGGCAGACTTTTTTTCTTTTTTCTTTTTTTCTTTTTTTTAGGATCAAAGTAAATTCATGACTTACTAAATTGCAATAACAAACATTAAGACATATTTTAAAGTACTATAAATTTCCGAAATTCTAAATCCTCAAGAATTGAAATTTCCTAAAATTTGAAATTCCAGAATTTCAAATTCACGAACTAAACGCCACCTTAACATTATTAATATTTTCACAACTAGCTCATTTAAATCATTGTGGTCCAATTTAGGTGGTGTTTGTTTTTATATAAAAAGTCTGAACAATATCAGAAATCTGAATCGGTCAGAAATCCTTGCACTCAAGTTGTTTGTTTTCTTCCAAAGTTCATATGGTAAAATTTCTGACCAACCTCTTTTTCGGTTACATGTTAGATGACTTCTGATTACATCTGACAACATAATAAAGGTTACCAACATTTGACCCACGCTTCTCACTACTTTTGTTCATTTATTTACTACGAGTATTATTTCTATTCCAAAATTCTTTTTCTTCTATTGTTAACTTGTGCTATGGCCCTATTTTATTTTAAACTTACTACTAGTTTTACCATCAAACTTATAAATTATTAAACTGCTTTGATTTGGTCTCTATATAAATATCAGTTGTTCATTATACCTAAAAATAAATAAATAATGTAACTTTTGATGTTTGTAAATGTATATAGCTGCACCATCTATGTATTAATAGTTGAATAAATTAAATGTAAAATATGTTAGTACATTAGCATTAGATTCGAAGATGAACTAAACACAATTAAATTAGAAAATGATTAAAACACAACATTTAAGTATATCTCATGACAAAAATGGTGATTTAAAGCATTCAGATGTTTATTAAAAAAAACACTCTTACATGAATCAGATTCAGATTTTTCAGCCACCTTTTAACATTCAGATGTTGTATTCAGATTCAGACTCATAACCTCTGAAAAAACAAACAGCACCTTAATAGGCATACAAGCCGAATTCAAACCAATATGAAAAGAGAACAATTTAACTAAAAAGATGTTATTGTCAAATATGTCAATCATTCATTAGACATGCAGCCAATGATTCATGTTGATTCTCATTCTATTACTCATAATTACATCCTTAGACGACATGTACTCGATAAACCAAACTAATACAATTTTGATGTCGGGGTGAACAATTTGGTAAGATATAATATCTTGTACCACACCTTAGAAGTCACGTCTTGATAGACCAAACTAATTAAAGATACTAATTTTAGACCAAACTAATTAAAGATACTAATTTGGTTCAAATACTATATTATACCGAACTCTCATAAATGTATCGATCGTTGGTTAAACATAATAACTCGGTGTTTAAAGAACCGCATGCTGCTCAAGGACTCATTAAACAGATAAATTTAACTAAAAATACATTACTTTTTATATCAGCTGGTGTGGATGAAATTTTAATGTTGGTTAATGCATCGACTTATTTTTAGCAATGTAATATTGTTTTGGAGAAATGATATATTCTCGTATTGTTTTATCGTAATACTACTTGTTCTTCTATAGTATGGTTAAGCACTCTCATTACAGACGACAAAACCAATGTATTTTCATATGTCAATGTAGCAACCCACTAACTTCCCTACTAACTTTCCCATAGGTTAGCAAAGCCTTACTAACTTAACTTAGGTTCTCACTAAGCACAATCTAGGTTAGATATGCCTATAGCTATTTCCCGAGCAAAATTTTTGCTTTGGTATACCACTATTGCCTATATAACCTCTAGACAAGCTCACGTATCCACCTCTGCCAACCACTACTATGTTTACTTGATGTAAACATCCCGTTATGTCAAGTATAGGTTTTAAATACATTTTCACTAAATAAACTATCACTCTAGTACACTATACTCATTAGAAAACCCTGATTGCACCTATGTGTTTACAGTTATCTTTAAAACCCTAATTGCTTATCTGAACTAGCTTGAAAGTGCTCAAAGCTTAAGTATGAGTTACCATAGTAAATTTAGGTTATATTAGACTCCCTAGATCATAGTACAATTCCCTCGAACTTAGGTACAAGTCCCATAAGCACAAAACCTTAACTAGGTCATAACTTCTCGGAAACTAGGTTAAACTTTCCCAAATCTTTACCATAAGCTACCACCACTTAGTATAAGCCTCCTAGGACTTAATATTAGTCACTAAACACTCATCTAAAATTTGGTTAAGAAAAAAAACACATAAAAATATAGGTGTCAAATTTATGAAAATAAAAACTTAAAAAAAGATGAGGTAATTAATAAAACATTAGTGGTTGAATTTTAAATATATTATATGGAGTTAAGTGTAAAATTATAAATCTTCATATTTTTTATAACTTTAGATAATAAACAAATAACCCCTTACACTTTATATCCCCTACACTTTATAATATGAACTTTGTTTACAATTACATGAGTATTAGTATTGGTTTAAGACTTCCATCCATTAAACTTACAAAATTTTATAAATGTACGAATTGGTTTTAATATACGTTAAATACTTTTAAAATAAATATTAGTTTTAAACTTTCATCTATTAAAATATCTTTTTACTATGTACGTTAAATATAAATAAAACTCATGTAATCCTATTTAAAAGTTTAATCTATACGTACACGGGTTTGAATATTAAATACAGTTAAATTATTATTAACGGTAATATAAATATCAAATGGTAAGTACGAGTTACTGTGATATGAAAATAAATATACACGATTGTACTTATAACGACTCATGTAATTATTATTTAAAGTTTACATATGGATATCCGGAAAAACATTTTTAAAAAACTTTACGGAGTATATTTTAACTCCAACAACGCTCATTATGTGCTACTAAACTGGCACATTTTGTACAACATGATATCAATAGTTAAAGTTAAACAACAACATC
>LBNU01012179.1:75427-89084 GCA_014162995.1 Artemisia annua
CCATAGAAGTCGAGTAGTGAAGCCCTAGTACCTTTTCGAGTCCTAGTTTTGGCCGAGAAACCCTAGAAACCCATGTTAAGCCTTGCACGACCTAGGTAAGCTTCATTTTTGATCCTAGTAGCCTTAGTACTGACCTAGAACACTTAGGATATGCCTTAGAAGCCTTAGAGTAGTCTTGATCAATTTCATTTTAAAAGTTTTCATCTAGAAACCCTAATTTTAGATAATTACATGTTTATGTGCTAAATTGCCTTATTATGTGATATAATCTGAATTAGGAGACTTAGTTAAGTATATATTAGCTAAACATAAGCTAGGAAACTGATGATACTCAAATTATACATATTTCTATACGCGTTATCGATGCTTTTATGCTTATATATTGATGATATATATAAACTTTCGATAATTAATAGACTATCTATGCTATTGTAGGTTCATGGTATGTGTCGTGGAAGAATTGGAAGAAAACACAAAGATATGGAAGTTAAACAAAGAAACAAACTTAAGATAAAGATCTCCCGACACCTGTCCACTGTTTTGGCCATAAGTTGAGCATACGAACTCCGTTTTACCTCTCGTTTGCGGCCACGGAAAGCTAAGAGAATTATCTACAACTTTGGTTTTTGGGTCAAAGGCTGAAACAGCCCGTAACCGGCATACTTTGTAAAAAGAGCGGCACTCTTTTCACCAGCGGGAAAATTCTTCAAAGCCAAGAAGTACGGCGGTTTTTCATAAATGTTGGGCGTACTTTTGGGTCTGATACTCACATTTAAGTTAGAATTAACTCCTAAACTGATCATATGCCTTATGACTTCGTCCCCAAGTGTTCTCTACCCTATAAATACACCCATTTGGCTCCAGGAAAAACATCTCTCAATACACCAACTCATATATCAATTAGAGAGGAGGAGAACTAGGTGAGGATCCTTGGATCCTATGATCCGAACTCTCCTCTGTCTCACCATACCTTCACCACCACGACTCACCACTGGTACACCACCATTTCCAGGTCCTAAAACACCAATCTTACATACCCTAAACATACTACACTTGATACTTAAACGGATTCACTCCAAATCCTTATAAGTCCTATACCATAAACCTTGTTTTCAAACATACCATTTGGCGACTTGTTTGCTGATTTCCAGGAGCACGTAACATGTCTCAGGATCATCTCAGAAGCATGGGTTAATGGTTAGATAGGGGTTTGTTGGACTAGTGCTTGTTTTTGGTAGAAACTATGGTTTCGGCTCATTGTTCTCATATTACTTTCATAAACGAATTTGGTACTTTTCTTTACTCATAATAATGAATATAAGTTCTGAGTTTGATATGCTTTGTGATCTCTTGCTTGTTTATTACCTTGCTTTGCTTTACACACACGTTTCGGCCATTTGATATGTGACAATCAAATTGGTTTTGTTCTTGATAAACAATCTGTTAATTGCTACAAATCCTGTGGAACGACCTGGACTTACCTTAGACTATATTACACTCGAAAGGGTACACTGCCCGTGTTGTGTTGTTAGTCATTCTTTTGGTAAAATCTAGTATTATAAATTTAAAGCTTTTGACAAACATCAAAATTTTTGGTGCCGCTGCCGGGGATTTGCTTAGCTGTTTTCAGATTGTTTGCTTGATCTAGTGCTTATTACGTGTGTTCGTGTGTTTGAAATTTCTTGAATCTGTGATAAAATTGTCTTCTATTACTGTAAGTACGCCGCACTTCACTTGAAGTACGCCGCACTTCTCCTGTTCTCATTTGTTATTTTACAGATAAATCCTGAAAAGTACGACGGTTTTACACCTAAAACCGCCGGACTTCCTTGTTTCTAGTAAGTATGCCGGTTCTTATACCCTAAACTGCTGATTAATTTCAGTGGTAACAAAAACCCCAAACTGCTAGACTTGGGTATGTAATCATTTGGAATCATATTTTATCTGATTATACGCCTTGTGAATTTGTGCATACTTTGTTTGTCATTAAAATGGAAAAACCAAAAAGATTTTTATTTCTAAATTATTTTTTTCTTTTATATGTTTGTTTTGTTTACGGCATGTTCTGGTTAATATAGTAAGCCATGTGTTTCGTTTTATACTGTTATTGCATTGCATCTTTATGAATATTTATAAATAAAAATAAAAAAAAAATAAAAATTTGAAAAATTTGCAGTAAGTACGTCGCACTTTGCACCTGCATTAAAAAAATCAGTTTTATATAAAAATAAACCAAATGCCTTTGTGTGTTTGCGAATGTCCTATGTGTTTTATGTTTGCATTTTTGCTTGCTTGCACGTTTATAAGTATCACCATGCACTAAAAAATAAAAAGTAAAAAAAAATTATAAAACATAAAAAAAATGAGTTTCTAGTTCCTTTTTGTTTTTAGTTTTTGTTTGTGTGTTTATGTATGCATGTCTATATTTGTGTTATGTATTGTAATAAATAAAGTGTGAAAAAGCTTAAAAAATATGTTCTGCATAATAAAACCGCCGCACTCTTGTTTGTGTGCGGCGCACTTTTGTAATTTTTGCCGCGATACTATTTGAATTTTTGAAAAAAAAAAATAGACTCAATGTACGCCGCACTTTCTTTTAAGTGCGACGCACTTTTTGGTCTGCAAAAATATATATATATTTTTTAATTTCTTTTCTTTGATTGTTTGAGTACTGTTCATTATTGAAATAATATCTTAACTTAATTGGTGCCTCAAACTTTCATTTATTCGTAATTAGTCTGCCTAAGAAATATTTTAAAAAAAAAAAAAAAAAAAAAAACAAAAATATTTTATTTTCGTTCGTTTTAGATTTTCTTTGTTAGATATTTTATGTTTTTCTTTTTAGTTGGATTTAATAAATTTTAGTTCTTTTTGTTAGTTCTGTTTTGTGTGTTTGATTAAGTGTATTTAAATATTTGCGTTTTATTATAAAAACCGGAAAATGGAATTTTGCTAGAAGAGCGCCGCACTTACACCCAAGTGCGGCTAACTTTCTTTATCAGTCCGCAAAAATAGTTTTATAAATTATTTATTTTATACCTTACATAAATATTATGTGTTTGATTTATGTTTGTCTTAAAATTTGAAACCCAAAAAGATTTTCTTTTCGCCTTTATTTTTCATTTCGTGGTGTTTTGAGTGTCTTTGTTTTTAGCAAATTGTGAATAAATAAAATTATAAAAATAAAAATTTCAAAAATATAGTTAACGAACTTTGTGGGTGTATTCACTGTAAACCCTCACGAGACTATAACTCGTCCACTCGGGACACCGAGGGGTTTAAAGGCTTGTTGCATATGCTAAATGCAACCGTGGTGCCTACGAAAGTGTGCTTTATCATTTTACGTTTTCTCGTAGTTGTGTTTATTTTGCAGATTTAATAAATGAGTGGAGGCTGGTCGGATGACATAATATAATTGGAGGTGATGATTGGATTCTATATGGTTGAATTCACATGCATATGTTGGCGTTCTGCTCAACATTCTATCTTTCAGAATTCGACCAAGCACTTATGAGCCCCGGGAAGTCTCGTTTCTCTTATATTTCTTTTTCACGTTTATCTCGTTTTTAAGTTATTTTATTATTACGCGTATTGCTTAACTTAAGTGTGAGAGGGAAATGAATTTGAAACATGAGACTCATTCTTAAAATTAGATTAAAAATTTTGTTTGCCCTTTTAGCTTATTTATTTTTAAAAATTTTGTCACTTAGGTAATATATTAAGATTTTGAAATCAGAGATATGTCCTGATTGACAGAGCAGATCCGACTCGGGATTGATGACATTACTTGCGCATTTATAACAATTACCACTGAAAATGTGAGGATTTCGAGCCTATATTGGCATATGTGTTTTATGCTTGATTTCTTTGTTTATGAGTGTGCCGGTGATCATTGATTCTAGAACTTGTGCTTCAAATCATTATGAGACCGCAGTGAGATCACATTCGTGTGCTATAGGTATTTATATGTGATAAAGAGGCAAATTATGATTTAACCCAAATATCCTTCCCATTTAACATATTATTTAGCTAATTACACTGATTAGCTATCCACCTATATATAAACCCTTCTATAGCACTCACTTTTAGTGCTAGATACCCCTAGTTTAACATGCTAAGCCATCCCTTTTATTTTTTACATCCACCATAAAAATACAAAAATATATAACATTTAGC
Organism: Artemisia annua; assembly: GCA_014162995.1. Taxonomy (NCBI): domain Eukaryota; kingdom Viridiplantae; phylum Streptophyta; class Magnoliopsida; order Asterales; family Asteraceae; genus Artemisia; species Artemisia annua. The sequence goes on from LBNU01012179.1 coordinate 79,604, forward strand.
CTAGCCTTACCCCTTGTCGAAAGTCTATTCAGTTGGTTGCTAGTTGCTTGGTATGATTGGGTGATTTTTGATTAATAGTTCATTTGCGCTTTGTTGTAAGTGTTGTGCCATTTTAACGGAGTCGAAGGTTGCAAACTTCTGCTTCATATTTTTTGTGGTGTGTGATTATTCTAAGTGTGAGGGAATTGTTGATTGTGTGGATGTGGAGTTGAAGAAAAAAAATGAAAAAAAAAAATGTGTGAAAAAAAAAAGTGAATTGAAAAAAGAAAATAAAAAAAAATGATGAAGTATGAATAAGAGTTGGCGTGTTTACCAACTAGAGCGATTGTATAGGTTGAGATAGTCGACAACCTCATGGGTTTGTGGTATGTTTAGCAACTAGCAACATGGACTTTTCGACACTTTAATTTTTCTTTTAAAACCAATTTCAGTATATATTTCTCATGCCTTATCCATACCCTTAGCCTTACATTTTAACCCGAATAAAAGTCCTTTTTTGATATTTATACCTGGTGCTTACGCCACGTCGGTGCAGTTTTGTTTCTTGTACAAGCATATGGTAATTTAATGAATCATGTCTGAGTAATAGAGTGTGATGTCCTTATATTCTCCATCATATAAATAATGAGTGTGAGTGAATTATACTTTTCCATATTCGTGAGGTGCTTACGCATGTTGACGCAGCTTGAGAATTATTAGGTATTGTCAAACATCTCTGTTTTTGCATATTAAAAAATCCAAAAATATTTTTCATAATTCTATTTTTGTTTTGTAAAGCTTATTTTTACTTGCTTGAGGACAAGCAAACCTTTAAGTGTGGGGGTGCTTGCGCTTCTTGCGACTTTCTTATAAAAACCAAAAATATTTTTCATTAATTTCATAGCATTTAAAAAAAATTTCTTTCCTTTTGTCATTTAGAAACTTCTTTTAAAATTTTCTTTTCTTAGATTTGCTTGAGAGCAAGCAAAGATTTAAGTGTGGGGGTATTTGATAACACTTAAATTATACATATTTCTATACGCGTTATCGATGCTTTTATGCTTATATATTGATGATATATATGAACTTTCGATACTTAATAGACTATATATGCTATTGCAGGTTCATGGTATATGTCGTGGAAGAATTGGAAGAAAACACGAAAATATGGAAGTTAAACAAAGAAACAAACTTAAGATAAAGATCTCCCGACACCTGTCCACTGTTTTGGCCATAAGATGAGCATACGAACTCCGTTTTACCTCCCGTTTGCGGCCACGGAAAGCTAAGAGAATTATCTACAACTTTGGATTTTGGGTCAAAGGCTGAAACAGCCCGTAACCGGCGTACTTTGTAAAAAGAGCGGCGCTCTTTTCACCAGCGGGAAAATTCTTCAAAGCCAAGAAGTACGGCGGTTTTTCATAAATGTTGGGCGTACTTTTGGGTCTGATACTCACATTTAAGTTAGAATTAACTCCTAAACCGATCATATGCCTTATGACTTCGTCCCCAAGTGTTCTCTACCCTATAAATACACCCATTTGCTCCAGGAAAACCATCTCTCAATACACCAACTCATATATCAATTAGAGAGGAGGAGAACTAGGTGAGGATCCTTGGATCCTATGATCCGAACTCTCCTCTGTCTCACCATACCTTCACCACCACGACTCACCACTGGTACACCACCATTTCCAGGTTCTAAAACACCAATCTTACATACCTTAAACATACTACACTTGATACTTAAACGAATTCACTCCAAATCCTTATAAGTCCTATACCATAAACCTTGTTTTCAAACATACCATTTGGCGACTTGTTTGCTGATTTCCAGGAGCACGTAACATGTCTCAGGATCATCTCAGAAGCATGGGTTAATGGTTAGATAGGGGTTTGTTGGACTAGTGCTTGTTTTTGGTAGAAACTATGGTTTCGGCTCATTGTTCTCATATTACTTTCATAAACGAATTTGGTACTTTTCTTTACTCATAACAATGAATATAAGTTCTGAGTTTGATATGCTTTGTGATCTCTTGCTTGTTTATTACCTTGCATTACTTTACACACACGTTTCGGCCATTTGATATGTGACAATCAAATTGGTTTTGTTCTTGATAAACAATCTGTTAATTGCTACAAATCCTGTAGAACGACCTGGACTTACCTTAGACTATATTACACTCGAAAGGCTACACTGCCCGTGTTGTGTTGTTAGTCATTGTTTTGGTAAAATCTAGTATTATAAATTTAAAGCTTTCGACACACATCAAAGTTTTTGGCGCCGCTGCCGTGGATTTGCTTAGTTGTTTTCAGATTGTTTGCTTGATCTAGTGCTTATTACGTGTGTTCGTGTGTTTGAAATTTCTTGAATCTGTGATAAAATTGTCTTCTGTTACTGTAAGTACGACGCACTTCACTTGAAGTGCGCCGCACTTCTCCTGTTCTCGTTTGTTATTTTGAAGATAAATCCTGAAAAGTACGACGGTTTTACACCTAAAACCGTCGGACTTCCTTGTTTCTAGTAAGTATGCCGGTTCTTATACCAAGGCCGGCGCACTTTTGTCCTGTGATCGAATTCATCCTTGCTGATTAATTTTAGTGGTAACAAAAACCCCAAACTGCTAGACTTGGGTATGTAATCATTTGGAATCATATTTTATTTGATTATACGCCTTGTGAATTTGTGCATACTTAGTTTGTCATTAAAATAGAAAAACCAAAAAGATTTTTATTTCTAAATTATTTTTTTCTTTTATATGTTTGTTTTGTTTACGGCATGTTCTGGTTAATATAATAAGCCATGTGTTTCGTTTTATACTGTTATTGCATTGCATCTTTATGAATATTTATAAATAAAAATAAAAAAATATATATAAAAAATTGAAAAATTTGCAGTAAGTACGCCGCACTTCATCTGAAGTACGTCGCACTTTGCACCTGCATTAAAAAAAATCAGTTTTATATAAAAATAAACCAAATGCCTTTGTGTGTTTGCGAATGTCCTATGTGTTTTATGTTTGCATCTTTGCTTGCTTGCACGTTTATAAGTATCACCATGCACTAAAAAATAAAAAGTAAAAAAAAATTATAAAACATAAAAAAAAAATGAGTTTCTAGTTCCTTTTTGTTTTTAGTTTTTGTTTGTGTGTTTATGTATGCATGTCTATATTTGTGTTATGTATTGTAATAAATAAAGTGTGAAAAAGCTTAAAAAATATGTTCTGCATAATAAAACCGCCGCACTCTTGTTTGTGTGCGGCGCACTTTTGTAATTTTTGCCGCGATACTATTTGAATTTTTGAAAAAAAAAAANGCCTAAGAAATATTTAAAAAAAAAAAAAAAACCCTAAAAATATTCTTTTTTCGTTCGTTTTAGATTTTCTTTGTTAGATATTTTATGTTTTTCTTTTTAGTTGGTTTTAATAAATTTTAGTTCTTTTTGTTAGTTCTTTTTTGTGTGTTTGACTAAGTGTATTTAAATATTTGCGTTTTTTTATAAAAACCGGAAAATGGAATTTTGCTAGAAGAGCGTCGCACTTACACCCAAGTGCGGCTAACTTTCTTTATCAGTCCGCAAAAATAGTTTTATAAATTATTTATTTTATACCTTACATAAATATTATGTGTTTGATTTATGTTTGTCTTAAAATTTGAAAACCCAAAAAGATTTTCTTTTCGCCTTTATTTTTCATTTCGTGGTGTTTTGAGTGTCTTTGTTTTTAGCAAATTGTGAATAAATAAAAATTTCAAAAATATAGTTAACGAACTTTGTGGGTGTATTCACTGTAAACCCTCACGAGACTATAACTCGTCCACTCGGGACACCGAGGGGTTTAAAGGCTTGTTGCATATGCTAAATGCAACCGTGGTGCCTACGAAAGTGTGCTTTATCATTTTACGTTTTCTCATAGTTGTGTTTAGTTTTCAGATTTAATAAATAAGTGGAGGTTGGTCGGATGACATAATATAATTGGAGGTGATGATTGGATTCTATATGGTTGAATTCACATGCATATGTTGGCGTTCTGCTCAACATTCTATCTTTCAGAATTCGACCAAGCACTTATGAGCCCCGGGAAGTCTCGTTTCTCTTATATTTCTTTTTCCCGTTTATCTCGTTTTTAAGTTATTTTATTATTACGCGTATTGCTTAACTTAAGTGTGAGAGGGAAATGAATTTGAAACATGAGACTTATATCTTAAAATTAGATTAAAAATTTTGTTTGCCCTTTTAGCTTATCTATTTTAAGTCGATGCATCTCAAATATGTGGTTATAATTATTTCTCATTGTTCCCATTTTAAGTTTTCTTCTCACTGGATCCTTACTCTAGATACTATTTATTTGACGTTTAATTATATGTAATCCGTGAACATTAGTAAATGATCACATTAGTTAAGTAAAAATGCATTATACGATAAAAGTTGTGCATTGTGTAATAATATAGTTAATACTTGTACATTTTTTTGGGTAAAAGGGTTAATTCACCCCGGCAAAATTCATTACACCAAAAAACGTTGAAGTACATAGGATGAGGGTGACTTCCCTCATCTCAGTCCCTGAGGACACTTACAGACTCTTATCTAAGAATGGCAAACCATACTTAAAACTAACATGTGCAACTGACCAAGTCACAATGCTAAACAAAAGCAACATAACAAGCAAGAAAACAAAAATAATAGACATAATAACTATTTCTTCTTGCGTCCTTGCACCTGGAAGTCTTTCGGAGAACCATTCTCATCGTAGTTCTCGTAGACTTCATCAACTTCATCGACATACTCAACAATCTCAGCTTCAGCAGCAAACGAAACCCTCTTCAAAGGACTCTTCACTGTAGTAGTAAANTTGAATGAGAAAATATATATGAAAAAGTTTGGATACAAAATGTATAAGAAGGAGTAAGGTAATATATTTAAATTAAAATAAAATTGGTTTTTTTGGTTTTAGGGATTCTAATAAATGAAAGTTAACAGTTGAAGGGTTCTTTCTAAAAGAGGTGTTTTATATAAATGAATGGTGAAACAATGAATTATAGCTTAGTTTAAAAGATTTTGTTAGGTATGAATTCGACCAGAGTGTCGTTTAGATTTTATAAATGTAGAAACTCCCATCTTATCGATCGAAACGATAGAGTGCAAATAAATAGTGGCTTATCCTGGTTTGTAAGAACAAAAGATATCTTCAACACAAATAGACTCTCAAATAGAAATTTTGATCTTATGCAAACTGAAATGATGCTCGCAACTTGTAGCTAGATCGCTTACTCGCTAACATATTTATTGTGTATTAGGCTGTTCCAGAATGTTAATGATAACAATATCTATTATGATCGCAACTCTTACAATCTTCTTATTTTTATGTTATTCTTTTGGCGCCGCAATAGATCTTTGATAGGATTTGATACTCGCTTAAGGAGGGTACTATATGAGGACCATGAACTGAGTCTGCAAGAGATGGAGCGAGGTATCGATTTAGACTCATAGAGCGTCGCTAGGTGTTAATCAGCCATGTTTTAGTATATTTTATCTTGCATAGGAATTAATATTCCACTATAGATTACTTCCGCTATGATTGATTACATTCCCCATTATTTTTGTCTTATATGCATTCGTTTACGAGTATAGGTAGGTTAATGAGGACATTTGGACCAAGTTGATTTTACGACCAAAAATAGACGAGGAACATTACATACAAACAGATAACAGAAAACTCGCAAAACGGCGTCTACTGACTCGAATACTCGCTAAACTATAGGCATGACGAAGCATTAGAGTAATTCTACTGGCGAGACTTCATCAAATAGTTCCAATACTCGGCTACCATAAGATCGATATATACCTTCGCAATAGGAGATAAACATAAGATAACGTTTGGACCTTTTTAAGGAGCGTGGTGAACATGATTAAGTTGTTATTAATGGCTAGATTAGTAAGCTTGTAAAGAGTATTTTTGTAGTCGCGTAAAGTAAAAGTGTATTAACAGACTATTCTTATGAGAGTAGATGCTAACGACTTCTCTAACGACTGTATCAAGATCGATCCCTGAACCATAATTGTTATTCTGTTTTCTTAATTCGAAATGAACGCACATACGCCGTTTGGCAACTAGGTGACGAAGAAATTCATAAAAGCTTTTGTAAAAGATTTAAAAATGATGTATACACAAAATTAAAAACAACCAAAATAAGCTCAAAACATGTAAAGATTTAGAAAAAAGAAGATGAATGATAATAAGCTAAAAGAAAAGTTTAAGAATGGAAAATTAAAAATGCATTAATAATAATAAATACTCTACATATATAACTAAAACTAATATAAACTAAGACTAACTCCAAAATGAAGCCACCCATGGGGTATTTATCATGCTAAGGTGCTTCAAGTTTGCCTTCGTTGTACATTTTGCCCCCCTAGACTTTTACATCTCATGAAAACAACACATAAACCTACATTACAAGACTACTAAACGTTTCAAATATAAAGTAACTTCTTGTAACTTTGAGGCTTCGTGTTGACGTGTTCTCTAAAAGTCTTCAAAGAATTAAAAGATCACTTGCCAAACTTGGACGGTTTTTCTTTTAAATATCTTTGAATATTTGATTAAGTGTCTCTTTTATTTTCTTGAGCTTCTAAGGAATAATTTCGTCGTCACGGGCTTTTCTTAAGAGATTTCATCTTTGGCTTCACTTCTAGACTCTTTTTCACATCTCGTGCTCCGTTTTAGGCTTTTTGGTTGAATTTTGTTGCCCATTTATGCAATATCCTTTCCTGCATTAGTCACAAACACAAAAACACCTAATATCTTGGGCGTTTAACGTTAGTTTTTGTCTTATAGAGTCTGAAAATGGTGAGTAAAAAAGTAATGTGAATAAGCACATATCAAAATCCCCCCAGACTAAGGTATTGCGTGTCCTCACGCAATGTAATCTCACGTCTACGCTTTAGAGATAAATAATTTCACACCTCCTCCTTTACTAACTTTGAAAAGTAGCAAAACGTTCAAGGATAGATTGCGAAATCATTTATTCCCTAAAACGCCCCGGTTTTCCATTTCTGACTATGTACCATCTTATATTACTCTACTTTAGCTTATGACGGTGTGCTTGACTTTCATTATCTTTCAATAACGATTAAGGGTCATAAAAGTAAGAACACGATTTTATTGAAAAGTGACCGATTGGATAAAATTCATCGTCCTGATTTTTCACAAGCCCCCAAACTAACGTAAAAACGGATCATTGTTTAATTACAAATTAGTGCTAACGCTACACTATGGAAGTTACTCGTGTACCTCTTGCTCCATTTTCCTATTTTTGTATCTCATTATTTATTTTTTTGAGAGAAATGAATTTCTTTCATAAGCATCTCGTTTCATAGTTTTTAGTCCCGATAAAGATACCAATATTCAGACGCTAAGTAGTTATCGATCTTCTCTTAAGAGGTTTGCTCGAGAAATGTTGGTCCACATCAAGGATATAGACTACATATGGTATGTGTTATTCACAATACCTTTTATTCACCATTTTCAGGCCTCTAAAAAGACCAAAAACTAACGTTAAACCCAAAGATATTGTGTTTTTGTGTTTGTGACTGTGCAGGAAAGGATATTGCATAATGGCAACAAAGTCAACAAAAAGCCCTAAAACGAGAACGAGATGTGGAAAAGTGGTCAAAGAAGCCGAGTCAACGATGATAATCTACTTAAGAAAAGCCAAGACGACAAAGTTATTTCTAAATAGCTCAAGAAGATGAAAGAAACGCTTAATCGAAGTGGAAAGAGATTTATAAGAAGAGCTTCCCGAATTCGAGCAAGTGATCGTTTTTACATCTTTTGAAGACCCTTTGAAATACAACTCAACACGAAGCCTCGAAGTTACAAGACGTTACATTTAGTAGTTAAGACGTTTATTTAGTGTTGTAATGTAGTTTATGTGTTATTTTTCATGAGTTGTAAAAGTCTAGGGGGGGCAAAATGTACACAGAAGGCAAACTTGAGCTCCCCCTCAGCATGATAAATCCCATGGGTGGCTTCATTTTGAAGCTAGTAGGAAATGGGTAGTAGAAAATAGTCTTAGTTTATTTTGTGTATTGAGGGTAAGTTTTATTTTATGCAAATTTAATTTCATGTCATCTTTCTTAATGCTCTAGCTTATTTTACACGCTTCATTTCAATCTTTCTTTACATCTTTTAATCGTTTAAGCTTATTTTCAGTCGAGTTTTTATTGTTTTCAATAATCCAAATCGTTTTTATAAGCTTTTATAAGAATCCGTCACCTTTGCATGGTTTTAGATTCGAATGATATAAAAAATAATGGGTTAGGGTTTGGTTCGTGAGTCGTTAGCTTATTTTTAAGCTTATTTAGCTTTTTAAACTTGTTTACATAAAGTCTTTATTAGTTTCCACTAGTTTTTAATCTTTTGGTCACGTATAAAAAGTTCAAATCGTTTTTCTTCATGTTTTGCGAGTATTATTATTAGGGTTTAGCGAGTAGGCTTTAGTAGTTGCGAGTATGACATAAAAATTGCGAGTATGGATGTGAGTCTAGCGAGTATCATTTTGTTTTTCATGTTCAGCGAGTATCGTAGTCATAATAGCGAGTATGGATCTAAGAATAGCGAGTATGCTAATTTGGTTTGCGAGTATGAACTTGGCAGCCTAGTCTTGCGAGTATGACTTTCTTTTCTTAGCGAGTTTCAAGTTTAGTTTTGCGAGTATGTCTATTGTTTGCGAGTATCAAATTTTGTTTCGAGTTCATAGCGAGTATGGTCCTTGAGTCTAATAGCGAGTATCATTTCAATAGTTAGCGAGTATCAATCTTATTATTTGCGAGTATGGTTATATGTTTAGCAAGTATGATTTTTGATTTAGCTAGTCTAAGTTTGTCTTTTGAGTCAAGTTACGTTTTATAGTTTTCTTCTCTAATTTCCTTTATAAGCCGGGTTTGGCTTCTCATTACCTCATCGTCTTTTCGAGTGAGGATTTTATTTAGTTCTTTCCTAAACGACACTATGTCGAAATTTTCTTGAAATCTTTTTAAACTTAGTTTATTTTTCTTGTCGACTTAAGTTTATTAAATCTTTTATAAGCCTTAAGTTTACTTTTCGTTTATTGAATCTAAAAACCAAAAACAATTTTACTTTCTTATTTCATTTTCCTTTCTTTTATTTTGTTTACTTTTACTTTATTTCTTTTAATTTCTTTTATCGTCAGTTAATCATTTTCGTTCATCAAAAATACAAAAGCCAAAAATTATTTTCCATTTCTTTTACTTGTAATTTCTTCTAGTTAATGTTTTCTTTTGTACTTAATTCTATTTCTTTTAAATACGTTCTTATTTACGTTTAAGTTTTAAACAAGTTTTCGTAGTATAAACAAAAACCAAATCTCATCTTTCAAACTTATTCATCTCACATAACTCACGACTCGAGTGACAAGATCAATTCAACCCTCGTTGGGACAACGATCCGTGGTTTACAAGCTTGCTTGCTTAGACCGCAAT
>LBNU01012180.1:0-11302 GCA_014162995.1 Artemisia annua
TCCATTTTTAGCCTCATAAGCTCACTGTTGGAATTATAAGCTTGCACTTAGCTTATTTGGGCTTTTCAGTAGAGTTGTTTTTGTAAAAGTTGCTTTTTTTTAGTGTGTAATCAGTTTTCAAAAAGAAAAATTCAAAAAATCATCAATATAATTTTTAGTGATAGCTTCTATTTAATTAGATTTAGCTATTTAGCTTATTTGTTATCTTTTTCATTAAGCACTTGTGTGATTTTATATTTTTATTAAGTTCCTGTTATATTAAAGTAATTGTATAAAAAGTTTTATAATTTTATCTTTTCATTTGGTATTTTTAATAATTAAAAGTAGTTTAATTAGTTTTAATTGAAAAACCAAAAATAAAATCATTTAGCATTTAATTTTATTCTCTAGCATCTTTTTATATTTTTTCTAGTTTTTATTAATTATATAGTATTTTTAGAAAATAGTTTCTTAATTTTTACTATTAATTTGCTATTTTTCTTAATTAATTTAGTTTAATTAGCTTTTAATTAATAATTAAGTAAATAAATTCTAAAATAGTTTATTTATAAGTTTAGGAACTTTTTATAATTTTTTAGGACTCCTGTAATTGTTAGTAGTTTTATAAAAAGTTTGATAATTATCTAAATTAGTTTAGTATTTATTTTAATTTAAATTAGTTTAATTAGCTAATTAGTAATTAATTAATATTAAATAATTAAAAAGTCAAAAAAATATTTTTTTTCCTTAAAATTTTCTTTTGTCATTAGAATCTTAGAAAAGTTATTTTTACATTCGTAGGACTTTATTTGCTCCCGTTTCACTTTTTATTTTGCGCGCTTGCGTTTATTTTAAATTCAAACGCGCGTTTTTAGATTTAAATCACGTTTCTAGGTTATCTGATTATCAGTAGTTGTTCATATAGTGTTTTTAAGCTATTCTCAATCATAATCTCTTAGTGTAATCATAATAATCAAAATCCTGATCTTTCTGTTAAATCACCCGATCAAAAGCACGTTTAAATACCATTCACACCTCGTCGGGACATAACGACCCGGAGATATTCTATACTCCTTGGTTAGTTGGTTTTAGCCGTTTGACTTTGTTGACCAATATCCTTGGTTGATATTGTTTGACTGTTCGTAACGTTTTCTATATCGGGTTTCTTTTAAGGTGATTCTATTCAAAACCCCAATAATTTCTTAATTTTTATTTTAGCCGAAATATATATATATACACATAAGTGTATATATCGTGTTAAACTCGCGTAATAAGTGTAACTCATATTTATACCACCAAATTAATACCACAAGCAACAATATTTACTACACAAGCAAGAACTATACATATGAACTAGTAGCATTTAATGAAGTAAGGTTTACATGCATGCAAGACCTATATATATATACTTGTCAACTTAACAAAATATATGTATTTAGCACTTGGTAACACCTTAGATCATCATAAAAACATGTGATAAACAAGATTAGAAAAGTTTGATGATCCTTACAATGTTTTAAGGTTGGAACATGGCTAGGAAGGAACAAGAGAGACCCAAATGACTTCCAATTTAACCCAAATTAGCTTATAATTAACCCAAAACACTTGTAAATATAACCCAATGATCTTGATCTTCCAAAATTTTGAGAGAAATGTGTTTGTGTGTGTGTTTTGTGGCCGGCCAAGAAGAGAAGAGAGAAAGAAATATAGAATTTTAGTGCATGCTAATGTCTAGTTAAAAGGTTAGGTTGGATAATAGATTTGGATATTAGGGTGTATTGTGAATAATGGGGTGTTTATTGGGTAATAGAGTGAAAAGATTATTCTTTATTGGCGGCCCACATGGGTTGATCGTCAGCCATGGGTATTTGTATTGGTTTAAAAAGATCGGAAATTGGATGTTCGTCGGAAAGATTATCAAACCAATTAAGAATAGATGAAGATCTCTTCTTACGAAACAAACTCTCAGGATTGGAATAAGGTGTACTAAGATTTTTAGTAGTAGAACGAGTGTTCATACAACTACCAAAAGAATCGAGTTAAATACCTAAACAAAAGAACTAAGAAAATAAAATTTTGAAAACAGAAAGTTCTATCAGATTCGGTTGGAAGTCAAACCGATCGGATGCATGCTACGGTAAATTAAAAATTTGGGAATCCGATCGGTTGGATGATTATCCGATCGGTTGGAAGCTTCTGTGAGGATTTTTTTTTTTTAGAAAACGAACACGAAAAGAAACGGACTTTTTAAACTTAAAAGAAACACAATCAAAATCCCCGGCAACGGCACCAAAAACTTGATGTGCGTTTTGTTAGTGCAAGTTTTAAATTTATAAAGGTGAATTACCGGATCTAGAAACAACACATACGAGCAAGTGTACTCGTCCGTTATAGCACGATATGATGGTAAGTCGGGATCGTTCGCAGGGATTTGTGAGTGAGTCAAAATATTAGTCTTAAAAAGTAAATCTCTAATCGTAAGCAAATAAGATAATAAGCAAATTCAATAATTTAAAAACTACACTTGTTTAGACTAGTTTTGTACTCAATGACACACATGATTGTGATAACTTTTGATAACATGTTGGTTGTGATAATTAGATGGTGGTCTAATCTATTGTTTCTACAAGTTAAACCTTCGTCAAGATTTTAGTTCATAAAAACAAGCTTTAAGTGTAAACCAATCAATTCAAGATCAATCCAAGGTTCATAAGGTATGGTTATCTTAAACACAAGAATAAACTCTTATTATAAATCAAATACTCTTAGGAAATGGTCATTACAAAAGGTAACTCATTCATAGACAAACAAGTTACAATTGTCTATAAACATCTAAACTTTCGTCCAATTAAAGGTTTACAAACAATCCGATTTGATGTTATAAAAGCATTCTCATTACAATCATACTTCTTGTTTCTTTGTTTAGTCAAGAATAATTATGGTGAAAAACAATCATTCATAGACAAATGATTATAACTAGTTGAATAATAACAAATCTTTCGACCCTTGAAACTATTATCAATTAGTTAACCTTGACTCAACAAATGTCACTATGAAACTTAAGGTACAATTGGTTCTTAGGATTGACTTGAAATTGAATTAAAACATGTTATCACAATCATAACTATCACTAAGCATAAAACATCATCAAAACAAGTGTAAAAAGGTTACTAGCTACTCATAGCAAACATGCAAATAAACTCAGAATATTTAACATTAGAATCCATGGTTTTAAGTCTTACAATGCTTTGAAATTGATAACAAATGACAAGGTATTGATAACCTAAGTATTGGTGATGATTTCTTGAGATTTTGGCCTCCAAATGTTGCTTCTTTGGTTCTCCAAATGTTCCTGGTTCTTTCTGCACGAATTTTGCCTTCTTTGAGAGCTTGATGATGATAATAATTGAGAGTAATGATGAGAGTAATTGTTCTCTTGAATTGTGTGTTGAATGGTGTACTCTAGAGGTCCTTTTAGGCTTGTCAAATACTCCTAGCAATCAATAGGAACATAAATGCTAGAACTTGGACAACAAGACACTAAGAAGAGCCTAGAACTTTGAGACAAAAGGCCAAGATTCGTGCACAAAAAGTTATACTTCTCAGCAGAAATGTCCATCCGATCGGTTGCGGGTTGCTACCGATCGGATGGATGTGGTAATTGTGGCTATCCGATCGGTTGTACTCCAACCGATCGGATGGTAGGTTCTGGTTAGCTTGGACTTTGACTTTTCTTGCGTAGATCTTTATGCACTCTCCAAACTTGATTAACTCTGAACTTGGAATTTTGAAATGACAAGACTTAGGTTCTCCTTATGAAATACTTCACAAATTTGGACTTTGAGCTTGGGAATCTTCGTGTAATCGTATATACTTCATTTTCTTCAGTTTTTCTTCGTTTTTCCTACATTTGGCTACATATGCTACAAAAACATACTTTGATATGATTTAGTGGCAAAAGCATACAAAAGTAACCAAATAACATGCATAAAAACACTAATAACGCTTCTAAAAACATGTTAACTTTGAGCATTATCAGTGCTCTTTTCAAATTTCACGAACCTAGACGCGTCTTTTTCAAGTGCACTTTGTGTTTCTTTTAGTTTTTGGTTTTCTAAGCGTAATTCTTGACATGACTCACATTCAATAGCTTTGTTTCTCTCGAGTCTTTTGACCTTTTCTTTTAGCTCAATTACTTCTTTATCTAGCCGTTTTTAGTGACTTTTATACGCTTGTTTTTAAGTATGATTTTTAGACTAGTTTTGCACATTTCATTGTATTCATTTTGCGTAGGTATGGCACCCGTGGGCAATGGGCACGGGTACCTCTAACCCGTCACCCACCCACGTAGTTTTTTTCTCACCCGCCACCCACCCGTCACCCACCAATGGGTACAATTTTCTACCCATGCCCATACCCGTGGGTATTTGTTACCCATGGGTTAGTGTTATGCAACAAAATTACTTTGTACAAAACTATGAAACTAGAATACTTAGATGTGTTCGGTGTGCACCTGATAAAGGGAATAATTGGAGTTACAGGTGAGTCGAAGTGCGAGTAAGAAAGAAGCGAGTAAGATGTATTTTAGCACAAGGACGAACTGAGAGTATGCGATTATACATGTTAGCATGTATACAATTTTGATTATTTGATATTTCATACTCTCTTTTTAGTCTTGAAACTCAAACAAACTTTTAGGTTAATGTATTCTTTTGAGACTTGGTAGCTATTAAATATATACCAGCAACATCATAAATATTTTAATTAGTATAATTAATTTTAACATGGGTTTACGGGTATACCCGTGGGTATTTTAAATGGGTGTCATGGGTTTACCCGCGCTGGGTATGCCTCACCCGTCACCCACCCGCCACCCACTGATGGGTACAGATTTTCACCCACGACCCACCCGTGGGTGTAAATTGACATGTTTTACCCACCCATTTATGACGGGTACCCGCGGGTTGTGGGTTTTTTCTCGCCCGTTGCCATCCCTAATTTTGCATAGTATCATCATCAATATAAGATGAATTATCACTCTAGTAAGATGAATCAGAACATACCTCATCAGATGCTTGAGCCATGAGACACATTTCCTCCTTAGTTTTCTCATCGTCCTCTTCACCATTATCACTCCACGAACTTCTGACAAATGCCTTTTGATCCTTGCTTTTTGGTAATTTCGGACAATCCCCAATGAGAAGATTCGGATCTCCGCATCTATAGCATTTCCGATCATTCTTACTTTCTTGTCATCCTGGCTTTTCCGGATTGGCTTCTTTTCATCCCGAGGTTGTCTAAAAAATCTACCTCTCCTCTTGAAGAACTTTTTAAAGTCTTTCACGGCCATAGCATATTCTTCGTCATCACTATCCGATGAGTATGTTTCCTCATCACTCGACTCTTTCCTTGCTTTCAAGGCAAGAGACTTAACCTTTTCTCTTTTACCTCTAATTACTTCCAAGTCTTTCTCTATGATCAACTTATATACTTTCAAGTTACCAATGAGTTCATCAAGTGAAAGTGATGACAAGTCTTTGGATTCTTCAATAGCAGTGACATTTGGTCTCCACTTTGGAAATGCCCTAAGAAACTTTCAGGCATAGTTCTTGCTAAAAAAAACTTTCATCAACAGCTTTCAAACTAGTTATAATAGTATTAAACCTAGCAAATCCACTATTAATAGATTCATCCTTGGCAGTTAAGAATTTCTCATATTGTTGCATGAGTAAGTCGATCTTGTTATCTTTGACTTGGCTATTACCTTGTTGGGTGATTAACAAAGATTTCCAAATTTCTTTTGTCATTTTAAACGTTGAAAATTCTTTCATATTCTTTCTTAAGCAAAGCATTAGAAAGAAGCATTTTAGCTTTGTTATTTTTAGCAAGCTTCTTTTTAAGTTCATCCGATTATTTTTCAAAAAGAACAATACATATTTTTCCATAGTTGCGTTTTTTTCAATAAGTTGAAAAACCCCCTAGGTAATAATATGCCAAAGATCAACATCTTTTGATTTCACATAAGTCTCGAATTTATTTTGCTAATATATAAAACCATCTCTTTCAAAAAGTGATGGTCGTTGCATAGATTGACCCTCTTTATAGTTTTCAAAATCGATAGATCGATTCAAGTTTTAAAATCCTATAAATTTTAAAAATCTTAGTTATAGCTCTGATACAAATTGTGGAAAATTAGAAGGGGGGTTGAATAGTTTTTACCATTTTTATGCCTTTTTAAGATTAGATTGGAATACTTGATATGAAATCAACACGACAAGCAAATATATATAAACAATAAATAATAAGTAAATGCAAGATAGAATGAAAAGAACAAACCAAAGATATGATGATTTATAGTGGTTCGACATGAAGCTTCCTTCCTCGCCCTACTCCATTCCCTGAGTACCCAACTCGAGAGTTCTCAAGCTATATCAACAAGCTCCCTTTCGGCAGAGAAAACCTTATAACATCGCTTCACTTCTTTACCGACACTAAGCTAAATATCGAGTCTTTCCCAAGGCAAGATCAACCTTATCATTTAACGTATTTTAAAGACTAAAATAGTAACCGATCACTTAAAGATGATGTATGATGATGACTAACAACTTTGGTGTATGATGGTGAGATATGATGACACAACAATAATATACAAGGTTACACAACAATGTATATGATGACACACTAAATAATATACACTTGAAAGCTTGTAATACTTCTAGTGTTCTTCACTTAGGATCAAAGTGGAAATCAATGGATCACTTTGAATGTGTTATGAGGCAAGTGGAATAATCAAAGAGAGTTAATGATTGCTAGAAAGTGAGTATGATTGAGAGAATTTACAAAAAAATTACTTAGAATGATAAGTTAAAAATGAAAGGTTAGCTCTCTATTTATAGTTGGCTTTCTGCCTGAAAAACGCGGATCCGTAAAATACGGATCCGCAGAGCGTCTGTTGACACTCCTTTGTCTAGTGTATTTTTCACTCCTTGTACCAAAATTTAATTTAAAAATCATTCTTCTAAAATTACTTTGGCATTAAGGGTTTAAATAAAATAGTTTTATTTAATTAGTTACTGAAATTAAAATGTCTAGTTATTTTAATTTAAATGTAATTTGCATAAAACATTTATTTTAAATATGTTTAAAAATGTTTTAAGTGTATTTGAAAAATATTTATTTACTTGGGTTCTTTGGTCATTCGACGGGCTTTATAATCACATTATTCATACCTGAAGTGATTTATATCGGAATGTAAACTTGCAACTAATAACTTGGTTACGTAAACTTTTACATCGTATAAATTTATTTTTGTCTTTATCAAAACTTTGAGAGACCGTAAAATATGAATAACATTTTTACGTGATATTTGTATTAACAGAATGGTAAAGGTGAGGAAGGAAGTGGTGTAGAAGGCTTTGAGTATGGAACAAGGCAAGCATGCAAATGAGATTCTCTTATTTCAAAATTCAAATTTCAAATATCAAATTAAAAATCTATGTGTTATAATCCTTGTTTATCCACAATTAGACATGTTAACTAAGCACCTTGATGCAACAATTTTAAGTGCCTTGCATGCTTAGTAAAGTATTAACCCATAAGAGAAAATTGCATTTACACAAAGTGACCTTAACTTGTATGACCAATAATGGAGTAGGCCCGTTAAGTGATTAGCTAAGTCACGCGTAAAAATTATAGTCATTTGTATGCTTTCATTTGATGGTTTTGCGAAAACATGAATCTCCTAGGTTGATAAAACATTTAGGGTTGGCTAATGGCTTTGAGTCGGGGTTTTAGAAAAGGTTTTTGAGTTAGCTTTTTGTAAAACGGGATGAGGTATTTTGGTCATCTCTCTAAGTCACAGTCTTGTTGCGAGATATATATAACATCTTAATTATCATGTATGAAACTGTACTGAAAGACCAACTTTTGTCAGGTAAGAGAAAAGTAACCAGAACCTAGCGCGCTGGCTATGGCGAGTCAGTGCGCCAGCCTGGTGTGCCAGGCCTGGTGTTTTGTGCATTTTTGGTTTTAGGCTATCGTTAGTGCTTTTAAATGTACCTCAATATATATTTATTATCATTAAAATATAAAGTAGATATTAGCAATCATTTGCACCAACATTTTCCTTAAACTTCATCATTCTATAAAGATATTAACTGAGACTATTTTTTTACTTTTCTTTTAGTTAAAACGTGAATTTATTATTCATGTCTAATACGTATAATAAGATTAAGATAAAATGACTTTTTGCCAATCAAAACATGCACTAATTACATATATTATAACTTACTAGCATGGTACTCGCACAAACAACGAGTTCAAAGGCGAATGTTGTTTAATGATTTTTTTTATTTTACGTTTTTTTTTTTCGAATATTGTTTAACAATTTTCTACAATGGATAATAGTTTCTAGAGAATGCGTGTTTGTGGTGTGAGATTGTGAAGAATTAATATGAAATATCATCATTTGCAAATTTAAGAAGTTATTAATTTTAACTACAAACATATTGAATTCATTATATTAGTTATTTTTTTTTTAGTTATTTACTACTCGTATTGTAACATCAAATTTAATTTCATAATTGGGAATTGCTATTAAGTACCCAGTGGGTATTATATAAAAATTATTTAATAACCCATCATTTCCATGCTTAACACCATCACATATTAATTGAGTCAACCAATTTGATTATACCCAATTTAACCTTACCTTATTTGATGTATTCTCACACTTTCACAAAGCATACGTTTATTTGATATGTGTACTTAATTTTACTTAATTTGATGTATTCTCAAATATTCGGACCTTTTTAATTGTAACAAAGATGCTAAAAACATATTTATATTAAATGTATATATATGTGCGCTTATTTTTACTTAATTTTTTCACAAGTAATGTTCTTTCTTGTTTTTAACTTTGCCAATTATAATCAAGATAAAGCTTGTTGCTTAGTATTTAAATGAACACATGAAGTAAATACGCACAAATTTATTTCAAAATTGCAACTTTAACAAATTACTAAACTCAATATTTCAAGGAGAAAATAGGATTCAAATCTTCGTTTTCCAACATAACTTTTTTCTTCTTTGCGGCATGTCTTGAAAAACTATCGCTCTTACCAAAAAGTTTATCCTTTTCTGGGCATGTGCTAATATTATGTCCAACACTTTTACAAAGGTTGCAACGACGTGTGTTTTTCGCCAATTCTATTCCTCCCTTCATTCTTTGCTTGGGGCGTCCTTTTGGTTTTGATTTTGGTGGACGTTGAACAAAACTTATTACCTCCACCGGATCTTCATCGTTGTTCAAGAAGTAGAATTTACAAAAAATGCTTCTAGCGACAAAGAAACTTCTTTACGACTCCACCGAGGAAGCCAATAAGTAAGAGGAATGTCAAAACAATCCTTGTGAATAAAAACACTTAATATATGACCACAAAGTATGCCTACAAATTCAAAGTTTTGCAACCTTACCATCCCAATCCACTTCATGGTTGTTATATTGTATCACTTTGTGATGCTTAACAAAAAAAGTGGTACTCGTTTTCTCCTTAACGGTATATTGAATTGCTCGCCCAAACTCCTCTTGAAACTTTTTAAATGCAAACTGGGTCAAAAAATGATGACCTTGCTCGTCTAGTGATGATTGTGAGATCAAAGGAGATCCCTTGTATTTCTCCAACATAGAATCATGGATTTGCCTTTGTTGAATATCTTCTATTGCAATATCAACCTAAAGATCAAATTATTTGTAGAATAAATTATGACTAAAGAAAAGTATTATATGTTGTAATTAAAACATAAAGATCAAATAGTTACTTGCTTGTCTAATAAATTGAATTAGATATGTGTTGGAGCATATAAATTTCTTTATAAACGAATTAATACTCTCCGACCTTCCAGTTGTTGTCATGCCACCAAAAAAGAACTCACGAAGATACGCTGGCACCCAAAAATTTTTTATACGATATAAGCCATTTATATGCTTATTTCGCCTAAGTCATATTTTGCGATCACTAACGGCCACTGTTGCTCAAACTCGTCAATTGTATCCAACTTGTATAAGTTATAAAATTCGGTGCACCATTTAGAGTAATCACCTCTTAATATAGAAATAAACCAACCGCTGAATTTAGCCGTGATGTGCCATATACAAAATACATGCTTTGTAGAAGGCATTTCTTTTGCAATTGCCTCCGTCATCCACGGATCTTGATCTGTTAATATTGTATTTGGTGCCTTTTTCATGAGCAAAACAAATTTCTGAAATTTAAAAAGAATAAGTTAACTTACAGTGAGCAAATTTGATAAGACATAGCTAATACAAATAACTAAATATTCTTAGAGATTAAAATAAGATACACATAGTTTTAATACCTCCATGAGCCATTTAAATGTCTTTGTTGTCTCATTGCATAAAAGTGCACATCCAAATAATATGGTCCTTCCATAATTGTCAATACCAACAAACATGCCAAAAGGCATGTTATACGAGTTAACCTTGTATGTAGTATCAAATGCAACCATGTCTCCATATTCTTGGTACCAATCAAAACATTGACTAGAAGACCAAAATACGTGTTCTAACTTATTTTCATCGTCAATTGTATATGCATATTGAAAATTAGAATTTTCACTCTTACTTTTCATGCAATATTTCAAAAGGTCTTTTGCATCATTATGTACATACTTTTCGTGAATTTTGGTGAAAAAATTACGAATGTCCTTACTAAGAAAAGATAGTTGTCCACGACATTTTTCTCAAGTTCCATGACACGCATAATTTTTCTAATCGACAAACCACCTTCTTTGAGCAAGAGTATACGTTTTTCATCTTCCGTTGTGATGGTACGATATGAAGGAAGAAATTGAACCTCATCCATGGACAACATTTCATGATTGTGCTCTAAATTTAAAAGACTGACTTGCCACTCTTCCGGAAAATTTTCATTTTCCCTTTTTAATGTGATGCGCATATAAACCTTGCATCCACATTTTGAAGATGTTCGATTTGTTTGTACTTTTGAGTAATCTACCACTTTAGCGTTTGGTTTACCTTGACGGTGACAAAAGAAATCCAGTCGTCTCTTTTCTCCATTTTTGTTTTCGAACCTTCCATAACGTATCCAAAAACCGTTTTTTTTTGCAAAATTTTGAAAGAATGCAAAGGCTTCTTCCGCACTAAGAAGATATTGACCCACAAATGGTTTATCAAAAACTTCTTGCATACTATATTCATCTTCTTCAAAAAAAAAAAAAAAAAAAAAAAAAAAAAAAAAAAAAAAAAAAAAAAAAAAAAAAAAAAAAAAAAAAAAAAAAAAAA
>LBNU01012180.1:35092-59168 GCA_014162995.1 Artemisia annua
TTTATTAAGTATGCCAAAGATACCATTAGTCGATAAGATTTGGATATAGGATTTCCAAGCAGCATCAATACATAGGACTCGAGTGGAGATAAGACGAACCACGAGCACGAGAGTCATCATGAATTGGGGAAATCTGCACAAACACAAACAACCAAGCAAACACAAGATTGGAAGAGGTCGCCCTCCTCGCGTTACTTATTAGATACTAAAAAGCATAGATGGATAAGCATGGGGTGCCTCCCACGAAGCGCTTTGTTTTTGGTCACCGAGTCACTTAGCTTGACTCGATCCCGAATTAGTTGTCCTTGGGAAAAGTCTGGAGATCCGGGATAACCAAAGATGGTATGTCCCCTCCAAAGTAATGTTTTAAACGATGACCGTTTACCTTAAAATTTGGCCCATTTTGTTGAGAAAGTTCAATTGTACCATAAGGAAAAACTTGGGCGACGGTAAACGGTCCAGACCAACGGGACTTAAGCTTTCCAGAAAATATTTTTAACCTTGAGTTAAAAAGCTAAACTTGATCACCGACATTAAAAACACGATTTTTGATTTTTGAATCATGAATCCGTTTTGTTTTCTCCTTATAAATCAAAGAATTTTCATAAGCTTGGTCACGGAGTTCATTCAATTCATTCAACTGGATTTTTCGGTGATCACCCGCGGTTTTTAAATCATAATTCACATGTTTTAGGGCCCAGTAGGCTCGATGCTCTAGCTCGATCGGAAGATGACATGCTTTTCCATACACAAGCTTGTAAGGGGTACAACCAATTGGTGTTTTATAAGCTGTGCGGAAGGCCCAGAGTGCATCATCTAACTTGTCCGACCAAGAAGAACGATTCTCACCCACTGTCCTTTCCAAAATCCTTTTTAGGCCATGATTCGACACCTCGACTTGACCACTAGTTTGAGGATGGTAAGCGGTACTAAGTCGATGGGTAACACCATATTTGGACATAACTTTTGAGAATTGGTCATTACAAAAATGAGTTCTACGGTCACTGATAATAGCTCGAGGTGTACCGAATTTGGCAAACAAACTTTTCAAAAATTTTACAACCACTCGGGCGTCGTTAGTTGGGAGAGCTTTGGCTTCGACCCATTTAGAAAGATAATCGACCGCCACGAGGATGCACTTGTTTCCTTTTGAAGATGGAAATGGTCCCATGAAATCGATCCCCCACACGTCAAAGATTTCACAAACTTGGATGGAGTTTTGAGGCATCTCATCCCGCTGCGAAATTTTTCCTTGTCGTTGGCACGCGTCACAAGACTTCACCAGGTCCTGTGCATCGCGGTAGATCGAAGGCCAGAAGAAACCGGAGTCAAAAACTTTTTTAGCAGTAAGATTGGCACCATGATGTCCCCCTGTGGGGCCATTGTGGCATGCCATCAAAATAGCTTCGGCCTCTTTACCATGGACACATCTCCGAATGATTTGGTCGGCACAAACTTTGAACAAATAAGGGTCGTCCCAAAAATATTGTTTAACATCTTTGAAAAATTTCTTTTTGTCCTGGGTCGACATTCCTTTTCTGATAAAATTCCCCGCATGGTAGTTTGCAAAATCGGCAAACCATGGGGTACTAGAATCACAAAGTGATACACTCTCAAGTGTCTCGAGAGGAAATGAGTCATCAATATCCTTTTTCTCGAGAACACCTTGATGAGGATTTTCAAGACGGGACAAATGGTCAGCGGCTAGGTTTTCTGCTCCTTTCTTGTCGCGGATCTCGACATTAAATTCTTGGAGCAAAAGAACCCATCGCATTAATCTGGACTTGGCATCTTGTTTGGTCATAAGGTATTTGAGGGCTGAATGGTCCGTATACACTATGCATTTCTTTAAAAGCAGATATGGTCGAAATTTTTCAAAAGCATAAATTACTGCCAACATCTCTTTTTCAGTAGTGGTATAATGAGATTGGGCATTGTTCATTGTTTTGCTTGCATAGTGTATAGGCTGAAAATATTTGTCCTTGCGTTGCCCCAGGACCGCCCCGATTGCATAGTCACTTGCATCACACATTAACTCAAAGGGCAAATCCCAGTCGGGGGCAACTAAAATAGGAGCCTCCGTTAACTTCTTTTTAAGGGTGTGAAAAGCTTCAATGCATTCATTGGTAAAATTAAACGGGGCATCCTTTTCCAAAAGGTGGGTCAATGGTCGGGCTATTTTGGAAAAGTCTTGTATGAAACGTCTATAAAAGCCAGCATGACCGAGGAAACTTCGAATTCCCTTGACGGTCGTGGGATGAGGTAGTTTTGCGATAACATCAACTTTCGCTCTATCCACCTCAATCCCGGCTTTTGAGATTTTGTGGCCGAGGACTATACCCTCTTTAACCATAAAATGACACTTCTCCCAATTCAGAACTAGGTTAGTGTCTTCACACCTTTGGAGCATTTGTTCTAAATGGGAGAGACAAGAGAAAATGAATCACCATACACAGAAAAATCATCCATAAAAACCTCCGTTGTCTTCCCGATCATGTTTTAAAAATAGCGGTCATACACCTCTGGAACGTGCCTGGAGCATTGCATAAGCCAAAAGGCATACGTCGATAGGCAAAAGTCCCATAAGGGCAAGTAAAAGTGGTTTTCTCTTGATCGGGAGGATGAATGGGAATTTGAAAACAGCCAGAAAAACCATCAAGAAAACAGTAGAACTCATTTCCTGCAAGTCGTTCAATCATTTGATCCATGAATAGAAGCGGAAAATGGTCCTTTCGAGTTGCTTCATTGAGCTTTCGATAGTCGATGCAAACTCACCAACCGGTAACAAGACGGGTAGGAATAAGCTCGTTATCATCATTCGTCACGACAGTCATACCACCCTTCTTTGGCACACAATGGACCGGGCTAACCCACGAGCTATCAGAAATGGGGTAAATCATCCCAGCGTCGAGGAGTTTTATAACTTCATTTTTGATCACATCATGGATTTTTGGGTTAACCCGTCGTTGTTGTTGGATGGACGGCTTAGAATCGTTTTCGAGTAAAATCTTGTGGGTGCAAAAACGAGGGTCTATGCCCTTGATGTCGGAAATACGCCAAGCTATGGCATCTTTGTGTTTCTTAAGCATATCAACGAGACGGTTCTTCTCCTCATCTTGAAGGTGTTTAGAAATGATGACGGGAAATTTGTCTGTTCCTTCCAAGAATGCGTATTCAAGATGAGGAGGTAAATCCTTAAGCTCGAGTTCTGGAGGCTTTTCGTTAGATGGCTCGACTTTTTTGACTTCTTCAACATAGAGATCCTTCGGAGGTAGAGGTGAAAAGGGATCTTCATTCAAAAGTTTTTCAAGCATAAGAATGTCTCCCTCCGGATCGTAGTAAGAATCATCAGTATCCGATAATGAAGATGTATCGGTAGAGAGAAAATTATCGACATCTTCCAAAAAGAAATCACCTCCTTCAAATGGAGTGAAAGAAGGGGAAGAGTCGGCAATTATAGGTTGAGAAGAAGGATAAGAATCATCAATAGGGGGTGAAGGTGAAGAATTATTTGTGGGGGTAGAAGGAGTAGAAGTGGGATTGCCACTTGAAAAACCGAGTATCTCTTGAGAATACTCATCAGAAATTTCATCAATAACATCGATTTTGTTTATGGTCATGGGTTCATCGGTGGAGGAATATCTTGCTGTTTGGTCTAAGTTAAACGTGACGGCTTCATGACCATCTCGCAAGGAAATCTCTTCATCATACACATCAATCAAAGCACGGCCCGTCTTTAGGAAACCTCGTCCTAGAATGAGAGGAACCCTTGGATCGGGATCGAAATCGACAACAACAAAATCAGCCGGAAAGTGAAATTTTCCCACATTGACGATGACATCCTCGGCTATGCCTTTAGGACGAGAGGTAGAACGGTCGGCAAGCTCGAGTGTCATTCGTGTAGGAGTCAAAGCGGGTAAAGACAACTTCTGCCAGACGGATAACGGCATAAGGCTAATGCTAGCACCTAAATCGGCTAAGGCGAAGCATTGAACCATTCCGGGAAAATTACATGGAATTAAGAACTTGCCGGGGTCTTCAAGCTTTTCGGGCAGCTTCTTAAGGAGCACCGCCGAGCAATTCGCATTCAAAGGTGTAGTCGACATTTCATACAATTTATCTTTATTATTCAATAAGTTTTTAAGCATTGAAGAAAACTTTGGCATTAACACAACAGCATCAGCAAGACTCAATCAAAGCGAATGTCTTGAAACATCTTAAAAAACTTTTCCTTCATTATGTCATTTTTATCTTGACGTTTTTGCTCATTTAGACGAAAAGGATAAGGAAGATTAGTTTTGACTGGTCCATCTTGTTCACAAACAATTTTCTTTTTTCCTTTTGACACATTTGCATTTTCATTGATCGGTTGAACCACCGGAGGTTGGATATTTTCGGTCCTTCCTTGGTGAATAGGAATTCTCGTATCCGCTGTCACCTCGGTTGCACGGTCCACTACCTTTGAAGAAGGAGAGTAAGAGGCAGTTGGAATCGTTGGTCCTTTGTAAGAAACGCCACTGCGTGTTGTGATCGCCTTGACATCACCCCTCGAGTTAGCGATCGTGTTGCTAGGTAGAGAAGTGGTACCCGAACTCGAGGGTCGATCATTTAAAGACTTTTTCTTATCAAACATTTCCTTAAGCAACAATCTTGTTGTTTCTTCTTGATTTTTAAGTTGTGTCTGCTGACTTTGCAAGATAGTTTGTTGGTTTTGATTTTGACGAAGTAATTCTGCCAACAACTCATCCGTGTTTGATTGATTTTGAACAACACCTTGGTTTTGGTTAAAAGTTTGCCCACGGGCATTGTTGTTGAAACCTTGACCTTGATTTTGAAAATTTTGATTCTCATGATTAAAGTTTCCATAATTAGCACCTTGATTTCCAAAATTTCCATGATTACTTTGAAAGTTCCGATTTTGATTAAATCCTTGATTTTGATTCCGAAAACCGTGAGTTACTCGACTTTGATTCTGATTAACTTGATTACCACGATTTTGCACATTTTGGTTTGGAAGCGGGTTATGAAAACCGGGTGGTGGTCTGAGAAGATTTCGATCTCCTTGGGGTTGGTAAGCGTTACCACCCATGTTAGCAGCGTACACATGCTCGTTAGAGACGTTACCGGTTGTTGGACACTCGTAATATGAATGGGGACCACCAAAAGTTTCGCAACTTTGGTTAATAGCATTGACGGTTTGAGACGGTTGTTCTTTGTGTTGAATTAAAAGTCCTATTTGTTTTGTGAGAGCTGCAATAGCATCAGAATTTTGTTTGGTTAATGACAAAACCTCGTCGTTAGCCTTGTTACTAGCACTTGACACTTGTGTTTTGCTTCGTGAAGTTCGCACTCTTGCTTTGTTTTCAATGATAGTGAACGCATCTTGAGTGTTTCGGGATAACAAATTACCACCAGCAGCAGAATTGAGTGAATCTTGATCAACGGGATTCAAACCATTATAGAACGTATCGATTTGATGCAATTTAGAAAACCCGTAATTCTGACACATTTCAAGTAACTCTTTGAATCGATCCCAAGCTTCGCTGAATGATTCATCGAAAGCTTGTTGGAAACGAAAAATTTGAGTACGAAGATTTGAGGTTTTTGAAGGTGGGCAGAAATGGTTAAGGAACTTGCTAGCCAAATCATCCCAAGTATGAATCGAATTGGGGGGTTCTTTGTCTAGCCAAGTACGAGCAGCTCCTTTGAGAGAAAAGGGAAACAATTTCATTTTGACAACATTATAAGGAACTTGGTTGATTTTAATTGTTTCAGCAATGTCGGTTAAGTTCCGAATGTGAATATGAGGATCTTCGTGATCAAACCCATGAAAGGATATACCCGAAATGAGATTGAGTAACCCATGATTGATTTCAAAATGATTTGCTTGAATATCGGGAATCACGATGGCTCTCCTCACACCTTGGAAAGGTGATTGGAGTTGTTCCTCCATTGGACGTAAATCATGAAGAGGTTGGGGATCTCCTCCGTTGGGAGCCCCATTGGCTTGTGCACCGTTGTTGTTGTTATTCATTTCCTCGAGATTTGGAGAATTAACTCGGTTTGGACGTCGTAGAAGACTCTCGGGATTAGGAAGTGGTGGAAAAAGCTCGTTATAAGAAGAGCGAGTGTTCATACAAATTGATAAAAATCAAAGTGAAACAAATTGAAAAAGTAAGTTGAAAAGAAAATCTTTTTGGTTTTTATGTTTTATAAAAGAAAAGTGAAAAATATTTTTGGTTTTTATAGGTTTTATAATTTTTAGTTGTTTTTATGTTTATGAAAAACGATAACTTCTAAAAGAAGGTTCTTCAAAACACAATACTCAATAATCTAATGACTTAATCTTATCAACCGCTCCCCGGCAGCGGCGCCATAAATTGATTGTCGTAATCTAGCAAGGGTAAGCTTGTAAACCACGGATCGTTGTCCCAACGAGGGTTGAATTGATCTTGTCACTCGAGTCGTGAGTTATGTGAGATGAATAAGTTTGAAAGATGAGATTTGGTTTTTGTTTATACTACGAAAACTAGTTTGAAACTTAAATGAAATGAAGAACGAGATTTAATGAAATAAGTTGAACAAGGAAAGAAAACATAAGTCTAGATTAAACGAAAGAGAAATGAAATTAAATCTACAAAATATAAAAGAAAGTAAAAAGTAAAATGTTTTTGGAAATTTGTTTTTAATAAACGAAAAGAAAAGTTAAACTTAAGAAACGATAAAAGATGTAACGCACTAAACTTAAACTAATAAGAAAAGAAGGTAAACTAAGTTAAATAAGCTAAAAAGGTTTTAAGAAATTTGACGGAGTTTCGATTAGATATTAAAGAAATGAAACCTCACTCGATTAACGATGAGGTGAATAAAAGCCAAGCCCGGCTTAAAATAAAAATGAAACTCGAAAGGAAGTGAACCAGACCATACTCGCTAGAAAACTTACACATACTCGCTAAAATGAAATCCATACTCGCTATTAAGAAGTCCCATACTCGCTATAATGAAGTTCATACTCTCTAACAAAATAGTTTCCTTACTCGCTAAATAGGTACAATACTCGCTAAGATAGTCTCCATACTCGCTAAAGATTACCCCTACTCGCTAAAGAAAGAAAACTAGCCAAGACAAACTCGCTAGAACTTATAGCATACTCGCTAGAAAAATAAAGATGATACTCGCTAGAATCCAAGGTACAAACTCGCTAGATCTAAAATTCGAACCATACTCGCTAAAAAAAACTATTCCTACTCGCTAGATCTAAAATGAAACTCGCTAGATTTTAGAAAAATTCCCATACTCTCTAAACCCTAAATACAATACTCGCTAGGATCAAAAATTAGGCTGGAAACTTTTTTAACGTGACAAATATGATAAAATTCAATAAAAACTTATGGAAACTTAATGAGAAGCAAGTTTTAGACACTAAATAAGCAACCAAATAAGCCACGAACTCAAAACAAACCCTAACCCATTTATTAAACCAAACGAGTTGAAAGACACATGCAAAGGTGGTAAGACTTATATAAGCTTTTGTAAAGATTAATAAGACACGTAAATAAGCTCAAAAGAGATGTGAAGATTAAAAAGAAATATTAAGATGAAGAGACAAATAAGCTAAGAAAAGTTTTTAAGACATGAAAATAAGAAACTTGCATAAAAAGAAAACTTACACTAAGACAAAATTAAACTAAAAGTAACATAAAAAAAACTAACTAGACTCCTTACAAATGAGGCTAGGGGTTCTATTTAAAGGAGCCAAGGAGGCTTCCTTGTTTACATCGTGTACACTTTGCCCCCTAGTCTTTTACATTTCATGAAAACTACACGTAAACTCTATTACAACTCTACTAAACGTTCTAAAGACTAAACGTAAATCCTTGTAACTTGAGGTAGCGTGTTGACGTGCTTTCCAAAGGTCTTTGAAGACTTAAAAGTGATCACTTGCTCGAATTTGTGAAGCTTATCTTGATAATTAACTTTGAGCTTCGATTAAGCGTCTCTTTTATTTTCTTAAGCCTTTAAGGAATGAATTCGTCGTCACGGGCTTTTCTTAAGTAAATTTCATCTCTGGCTTAACTTTAAGACTCTTTTCCACATCTCGTGCTCGTTCTAGGCTTTTTGGTTGATTTCTATGTTGTTTTTGCAATATCCTTACCTGCACAGTCACAAACACAAAAACACGATATCTTTGGCATTTAACGTTAGTTTTTGGTCTAATAGAGCCTGAAAATAGTGAATAAAAGGTATGTGAATAAGCACATACCAATCACCGACTTTGTGATTGTAGAAGATATTCGCCCGGTAGTAGATGCATGCTTGACTCAAGTGGTTTTTGGGAAGCCGTTTGTCGAAACCTCTAAAATAAATTATGACCCATCTCTAGGGATAGTTAGATTCAAGGACGAGACCGACGAGGTAGCCTACCAAATGCCAAATAAGATAGAGCAATACCGAATCTTGTCAAACCTTGAAAAGGAGCATAAGCAAGCTGTCTACTATAGGAATGATGAGGATAGACGTAGAGGAGTAGACTATGTTATGGGTAGAATATTTGGTTTCTACAAAGAATGCTTGCAACTAGGTCCTGAATATAAGATTAAACAAGAGGATGACCTAGAAACCGTGACCATCGATGGAGTCACGTAATAGAACGTGACTTTGAGTCTAGCTACAAGACTCGTTAATAAAGAAAAGCGCTTGTGGGGAGGCAACCCAAGCTTTACTTGCTTTGTTTTTTTATTTGTTTGTTTGTTTGTTTTTATTTGTTTCTGTATGCATGCTTTATTTTTATTGTCAATGGTTCATGTTTCAAATTAAATTGTAAAAATGCTTTATTTTGTTTTTAACTTCCTCTTAACTACATATAAAGGTATTTTGCAAAAGATAAGTGTAAGGGAGATCTAAATTTGTTTATAAGAACGAATTGAACATGAATCATAGCAATATAAAATAAACATACATATTAGTATTTGTTTGAGTCAAATGCTTGTATCGAGTCATAATGAAGTTTTGCAGGATTCCAGGAATTAAGGTCTTGGTTTTTTAAGAAATTTTCCGGAAACTAAACATAAAAATTCTGTCAGATCAGTTCTGACGGCGTCAGGCCTTACAACCTGACGGCGTCAGGCAGTAACTTTCTGAAAATTATCCAAGTTTTGTTTTTCTGCCGGGATTGTAAAAATTTACTAAATCTTTAACTCTAGGAATCTACAAACATTCATTCCGCAAGCATTATATCCTTATGTAGATTTTACTGCCAATTTTACGCGAGGTTTGCCTAGATTGTTTTCTCAGATTTAACAGGTTATATTGGACAAGGAGATGAACATGGAATCAAGCTTTTGGCGCTGCTTTAATCTTGAAGCTTTTACATTATCTTGGAAGAAGATCTAACCATGTTACCACACCATCCACACCAAACGAATCAGGGGAGTATTTGTTTCATTCTTTCATTTTCTTTACTTTTACATCTTTTTATTGAACATTGGGGACAATGTTCAGCTTAAGTGTAAGGGGGTAAATGAGGACACCTTAGATATTACAATTGCACTTGATTTTTGTTTGTTTAATGGTAAATGTGTAATAAAAACTGAGAGAAATATTTGTTAGGGCAATTTTAGCGCCAAATTTAAAATTTTTTACAACATATAGGAGTGAAACTTTAGTCTTAATAAGTGTCTCATGAAAAGGGAATTGAATGACTAGCACAAAAACTGTACCACTCAAAAAATTTTCCACAAATATGTGAGGTTCGCCCCTAGAATTGATAGGAAAAGCATTCATTGTTGGTGCTTGTGTGTGTACCGGTAGTATTTAGATTCTAGAACTTGCGTTAGTGACCATCCCAAGTCCACAAGTGAGACTACATTCGTGTAGTTAGATTTACTACATGATAAGAGGCATTAGGATAACCCCTTGTTTTACACATGTATTATTATAATTACATTGACTTCATTGGTCAAGTAATTTTCCCACACCCTTGCGATGTACTCATTTTTAGTACACGATACCCCTAGTACAACCCTCAGAGCCTATCTTTTTCATTTCTAACTTTAAGCATTTTATTTAAAGGAAGAATTTGTTTACAATCCACCCCAAATGTACCCCTAAATCGCCTTAGCCTACCTTGTATGCACTCATCTTTAGTGCATTATTGTGACAGCATTTGTTTTAACCCTTAGTTAATTGTCTAATTAATTACATGGTTGCTAAGTGGAGTCATATCTTGTACATATTGTTTTGGGACGATTGGGACTCATGGGTAAAGTACTAATGCAATGGAGTAATGGGGAAGAAGTCAATTATTACCCCCATATGGTACGTTAATGTTTTAAAGTACTCCAAGTTTTTCGATTATCTTAATTCGAGTCATTATAATAATTATTTGTAAAGTATGTAAAAGTTCAAGTGTAAGGGGAGAACCGAGGCCCCTATGATGTATTATTATGGATGGTAGGGCAAGAGTGTATGAAAAAAAAAATTGGAAAAAGAAAGAGAGAAAAAAACATACGGACTACCATCCCATTTCCTTTTATGTTTAGTTATGTTTTTGTTATTTTCTAATTAGCTTAAGTTGAGTCGAGTCTTGGCTTAGCAACGCCGCATTGTACATGTATTTGATCAAGATAATTAACTCGCCACCAATAAAAATATCCTTTATTCCAACAAACCGTGTTTATCATATCCTTACACCTAACGTTACAACCCTTGAAAAGCCCTATTTGATAGTTTATCTTAGGTGCTTACGCCTAGTGGAGGAGGTTTTTGATCCTTTCCCAAGCCTATGGTAATCTATTTGCTATGACAGGTAGTGAGTGATATTTTTCCATTTCCATTTAGTTATATAGGTTTATAACACCCGAGAGATGAGAGTATCCAAACACTATTTGTGAGGTGCTAGTGTATGATTTCCGTGCTTGCTATGACTAGGGTGGAATGACTATTTGTTCTAATTACTTTTATATTAGTGTTAAATGACCCCTAGCTCATATTTTGATTGGAATAAAAGCGCATTTGCTTAAAGACAAGCAAATCTCAAGTGTAAGAGTATTTGATGAGGCGAAAAGTGTTACGCTTTTATGGGGTCATTTAATCCCTAAATCATTATTTTATGATCAAATATTGCCTTAAATCGTTCCTTTTGTCATTTTAGGTACTTTTGGGAGGAATTCTGGAAAACATTGCATTTTGGACGTTTTTGGAGCATAAAAGTGAAGAAAACGACAAAGTCTCAAATCATGCTGGAAATCCTACCTGACGGCGTCAGGAGTTACAAGCTGACGCCGTCACTTGAAGACAAAGGAGTTGGATTTTGACGTATCAAATCATGTTAGGCTTAGAAAAACTGGCTAACTTCCAATTGGTGACTTGCTTGAACGTTCTAAGAAACATGAATCGGATGTGTACTATGATTATTTGGTTGTATTTAATGCATAAGTAATTACTAGTGATTTCATGGTTTGGATACTAAACGTGTCGCTATAGAATGAAGTTTGCGCTTATAGAGTTAGGGAAGATCGTACACGGCCCTACGAATGGTATTAAGGAATACAACCAGTCATCCACACAATTGTAACAAACTAATCAACCGGTAAAAGATAGCTAGGGAGTAATGAAATCTAAGTAAACACGCTTTTCTCCTTATAAGTTTCACAACCATTTATTTTCTTGTTATTTTATTTTAATTGCATTCGTAGTTATTTGGGATAGTTGACTAGCAACTAATTCCGCCCACTCTTCCAATACCCGAGATTTTTACTTGCTTTCCATAAAATACAAAAATACAAAAAGAATCATCCCTCACCCTTAGACCTAATTAGAGTAGTTTTCAATCCTAACGACACTATTCCCCGAGAGAACGATCAATCCCCGGTACTTGCCACTACACTATACTACATCGGTCAGGTACACTGCCTGGTGGGGATTGCAAGCTTCTCAAAAATAGTTATAGCAGATAAATCAGTACATAAAATATGGTATGTAGGAAGAATGGTTCCTATATATATTAACAAAGTAAAATTCATTACACCAACTATCTACATGCATGATTCAGGTATAGATTTAATAATTGGAAATAATTTCTTAAAATTATACCAACCATTCACACAAATGGACAAATCTGTCATCATAAAACATACCGAAGCAGGAAAATTAGTATCAACACCAATTGTTACACAAATAGAATATGTAAGAATGCTAGCACGAGACATAAAATTTCAAGTAGAAATATTATTAACAATGAAAAAAGAACACATAGAAAGAGCATTAGAAGACGTATGCAGCGAAAATCCACTAGATAAAATGAATACCAACAATCAATTAGTCTCAATAAAATTAAAAGATCTACTAGCAGAAATAAATATACCCAATAGAATACCTTATAGTATTAAAGACGTAAAAGAATTCAAAGAAGAATGTCAACACTTACTAAACAAAGGGATAATAAGAGAAAGTTCAAGTCCCCATTCAGCACCAGCATTTTATGTCGAAAATAACAACGAAATTAAAAGAGGAAAAAGACGAATGGTCATAAACTACAAAAAAATGAATGACGCAACTATAGGAGATTCTTATAAATTACCAAGAAAGGATTATATTTTAGAAAAATTAAAGGGAAATACACATTTTAGTACATTTGATGCTAAATCAGGATATTGGCAATTAAGACTTGATGAGTCAACAAAACCATTAACGGCATTTTCGTGTCCTCCACAAAAACATTACGAGTGGAATGTACTACCTTTTGGTTTAAAACAAGCACCATCAATTTATCAACGATTTATGGATAATAATCTACAAGGATTAGAAAATTTTTGTTTAGCATACATTGATGATATAATTGTTTTTACTAAGGGAGACGAACAAGAGCATACTTCAAAACGAGGTTGAATATTTAGGTTTAAAAATTTTAAGAAACGGAATTATTTCGCTAACAAATAATACACAAGAAAAGTTAAAACTTTTTCCAGATAAATTAGAAGATAGAAAACAAATTCAAAAAGTTTTAGGATGTGTGAATTATATAGCAGAACAAGGATTTTTGAAAAATTTAGCAAAAGAAAGAAAAGCTTTACAAAAGAAAATTTCCGAAAAAATTCGTTGGGAATGGACACCATCCGATACCCAACTTGTACAAAATATTAAAACAAATGTACAATGTTTACCAGAACCATATAACCCAGAAACAAAAGATTTTTTGATAGTTGAAACAGATGCATCCGACGACAATTGGGCGGGATGTATGAAAGCCATTCAGAATGGAAAAGAATTATTAGGATTAGATATTGACGGAATTCCAATCCCTCAATCTAATCCATCTAAATCAGCATTATGTATTGATGGAAGTCAAATTCCTCAATCAAATTTAGCACTATTTGATGCAGTATTATTGAATTCAGCATTACAAACATCAGAACTAGCTTTTTTAAGCAATGAGCAGACATCTGTTTTGAAAACAGAAAAATACAAATCTAAATTATGCAAATATATCTCTGGAACATTTTCAGAGACTGAACAAAAGTATAGCGCTCACGAAAAAGAGACACTCGCATGTTTAAAAACCCTCAAAAAATGGAAGATTGATCTATTGCAAACAAGATTTGAGTTACGAACAGATTTGAAATATGTAACAGGTTTTTGGAGATATAAGCTTCAAGAAGATTATTATAGAGGTCGACTCATTCGTTGGCAACTACAACTACATCAGTTTCACCCATACATCAAATATATCAAAAGTGACAACAACACCTTTGCAGACACCCTCACCAGAGAATGGAAGAAATAATAAACAAAGCTCAACAACAACTCCAGCAAAAAATAGAACAACGCATCTCTTTAGAAAAACAACTAGCCATAGTCAGAAAAGAAGAAGATGAAATATCCAGTACACTACAATATTTGACCTGAACAGCAAGTTCAGAATCAATTTCAGAATCAACCAAAACACCAACACCGTCAAAAACATCGACACCCATAAAACCGATACCATCAACCTCAAAAACCCAAGCATTGTATTCTCCTTCGCCTGAGAAAAATGAGTTCACAAAAATGGAAGAAGACGTTCAAGAAATAGTACAAAATTCAAGCATTGGTAAGAAAAAATGGTACGTTATCTTTAATGGACCATTCAAAGGCATCTATTCCGATTGGGCACTCGCAAGTCCTCACATAATAGGGCAAAGTGTCAGCCACAAAAGTTACACATCAGAAGAAGTAGCAAAACAAGCACTCAAGGAATCATACAAGACAGTCGCAACAGAAGAAGTTCAAAAATCAAGGAGATTCATTTCTCTCAATCAGAGACTACAAGAACAAGCACCCAAAATGAAGCCAATCGATTTGATAAGAAGCATCCCAACCACAAGGGAAAGAGAAGAAATGAAGAAGCCATCCATTGAAAAATTCCAAAGACTTTGGGATAGTATCATACACTACGATGAAGTACAAGCTTCCAAGTCTTTCTATCCAAAGTATTGAACGATAGGACCAAAAACAATATTCCTACCAGGTTCATCATCAATGGAGGTTCACGAATATTTTGTTCATGGATTATTAGACACAGTATACACTGACGGAGAAAGCATAAGAGAGTTCCAAGAATTCCCAGTACGAGTACAAAACATTATCAGAACATACAATGATTTATTCGCAAGGGATCGACCATTGTATTTTAGCATTCATTCAAGTTATCCAATCTTCGACAAAGATCACAAGCTCTTAGTACCATCAATCGCTCTAGCAGAATTAGGAGTCAGCAATGGCAAATACCCATCAAAAGATGAGATATCACCAGTAACTCCATCTTCCCAAAAGTTTGTAGAAGCACTTGCACGAATCTTTTTTGCATCGACAAAACTCGGAACAGGACGAAGACAAAAGGCAAACATTAAAATCAATTACTTTGGAAATAATATGTTGATTTATTCAAACTTTTCAGGAAAAATTAGTGAAGATTAACAAAAAGTTCTAGCAGAATTCGAAGAACCATTCGAGAATTTTTTCGGACCACTCTCAGCACTTCCGGAAGACTTCAAAATTGCACTATGTCAACGACTATCCAAATTATCAAGGCACGTTTGTGAATACTGTTCAGAAACACAAATGCAAGAATGAAAAAATCAAGACAGGAGAAGTCGACAAGCATTAAGACAAAAAACCAAGAATCTTTAAAGCTGCATGGTAACAGTAATATGCCAATTGTCCAGGCATTATTTTACTTTTTTAACTTTTTCTTTTAGTGTGGTGTGATGTAGGTTTGTCTTTTAATATGTAAGAAAAAATAATGTAAGGCCTATCGGCCAACCTAGTGTGATAGGTGTAAATTATTAGTGTACAATAATGTAAGGTGTGAACTATTCCACCTACTTTATCTCTGTATAAATAGAGGCCTTGCCTCAGTAATGAAATATGCGAAGTTTGAAACTTTAAACCATTGTCTTTAATTGTGAGATTCGTATCTCTCTCTATCTGTTGAAACGATATTCGTTTATAAATAGCAGATTGCTATCCTATCATCATCATAATTCACCAATACAATCCACTAACAATTATCATCCACTATCAATTGAATTACAAATGAATTCATCGACGCATACTACCAAAATCAATCACAAAAGCCAATGGCACTAACTATGATTCCCTTTTCCATTATCATGCACATGAATTAATTTCATGCAGGTACTATTCTCCGTGTTTAACTTTGCACTTTGCTCATTGTGGAGCTGAAGTGGGCAATTTTTTGTTTTTCTCAAAGGCGTTGACCTTTATTTTGGTGTTATGTCTATTATGTGATAAGAGCGGNCAAAAACCATTTGTTTTTCCCTATTTGTGGTTCCAGTCTACAGTGATGGGGTTAGCTTTATGTGCCAGATTAAGGAATTCATACCAGGCTTCAATAATGAATACACTTCAAGAAGTTTATCTACTATTGGCGTTCTAAAAGCGAGGAAAATGATGATTACAATAACACTAATTAAATAAAAAATTTATGTTCAATTTATCTGAAATAAGATCAGTGTGGTAAAAAAACGGCCTAGGCAGCGGCGCCACTTGCCTCTATTTCACAAAATTGGCCAAAAAGCCGGTGAACACCATTTTTTACTTTAAATTAGTTTTTTTATTTATATATTTATTTATTTTTTATTTTTTTTAATTGGTTGGATCTTATTTTTAAATGTTGTGAAAGAAATACTTTGTGATGCAATTCTTGCAGATGAGAATAAGAGAAGACTAATTTGATCAATCTTTTATATAATAAAAAAATGACATCATTTCGGAGTAGTTATGTAAAATTATTCTTATTGAAAAAAAATTAAAACAATAGAAGAGCTCGGTTGTGCCATGTAAGCTAAATCGAGCAATACGATTGGTTAATAAAAAGTCAAAATTGAATTAAATTTTGTCAAAATTGATAAATTTCGTTTAGGAAGAAAAAATCTACCGCAAAAATATATGTGTCAAAAATGTCAAAAAACAAACTTCAAAAAAGCGGAATAAATGTTATAAACTTCAAGGGCCTGCATGTAAACAACACAAATCCTACCTTCTACCCATCATTCGACCAACAAAAAACATATTCTCACAAAAAAAACCCACCTCCACCTTCAACCCTGACATTCCTCCAATTGCTGCCTTCTACCACCATACGACCACCACAATCATATGTGGATCTAAATATCTGTTTTATGTTTTTACAAATGGCAATCACAGTGGGAAAACGGGATTGTTGGTTAATCAAAGGTACGTTTTAAATTTATATCAGCAAGTAATGTTTAATAGATTTAGGGTTTTTAATTTTTTTAGGTAATTGAGTTGCTTTTGTGGTTTCATTGATGATTTAGGTGTGTTAGATGGTAAAGTTCAACATATGTCATGAGTAATTTAGGGCTTTATAACACCTACTTGATGAGTTTATGAGACCAAACTAATTAGGCGCATATACCAAACTAAAAGTATGAGCAGGTTGTAGTTACAAAAACATATTTAGTTTTATAAGCACAGTGAATGGTGAGTGTCTAATTTCTTATTCGTGTTCTTTTCTTTTTGGTGAATTCCAGTATTGATCGTGAATGGAAAAACATGAAAGTTTTTGTTGGAGTGAAGACTTTTATTCGAGTAATCTAATCAAATAACTATTTGTTTAATGTATGTGGATTGTAGGTTCCTTCTTTAAGTCAAATATGCGACTTAAAATCTAAAATTCTTCCCTTTTTTTGTTTAACATATTCATAACTACACCCATAAGTACCTTTTTGAGGTCCAAAAAAGTTGAATAAATGAGCACTAAGGCACTAAGCCATTAACATATCTTATCGGTCAAAGAGGAAGGGATATTAAAACAAGTGAATGCAACAAGGCTTCAAACAATTGACATTACAATAGGATATTCCTATAACCAAACGGGATAAGGATAACCGAACAGGATAAGGATAATTTTACGCATACCTTTTGTATTATTTTATATATAGGATAGTGTATTGAAGTGATATAGTTTTTGTGACGTATCCTAAGTTTGTTGCTTAACGTTAGTCCCTTTATACCAAAATAATATTAATGTCGAAGTATTGTTAATATATGGAGTAATAAGCAAGAGTATATAAGTAGGATTGTAGAGGCATTTTTTTCCTCTCTCTTCCAACCGCTTTTCTAGTGCATTTTAACCATGATAAAACACAAAAAAAAAGCTTCAATTTCAATCCAATTTTTCGCTAAATTTCATTTCTAATCCGTACAATCAAATAACTAGTTTAGATTACATACTTTGATTTGTTTGAATTTCTTCTTTTTCTGGTTATTTTGTTGCTCAAAACCCTAATTTCGTAGTCGCTTTTTTGATTTCTAATACGATGGCCAAACGGTCATCTAAACGACAATTGAAAACTCCGGCGTGGTTTGCGGATCATGAAATGAATAATATGAGTCAACTGAAGAGTTCGGTGGTAGATGAGTCGGTTACTGATGATGCTAAGGTGACGTATGGGGATGAGGTTGAGGAAATTGGGGGTAATGATGCAAGTAGGATAGGGGATATGAATAACAACAATTATGAGGTAAATAAGACTCCTGTGAAGGTAATAGATCCTATTTCTTCTGATAAGGATGTTAGTACTACTATCAATGGTAATGATACTGTGATTGAAAGTAGTGTGAGTAATACTGATAATGTTACTGTTGATATGAACAATGTGAATACAAATACTGTGGTTAATAATGGTATGTATAGTACTGTAAGTGATACTAGTAAAGTGAATCAGGCTAGTAAGTCTAGCTATGCAAATATGGTTAGGAAGGATAATAGGAAGTTGATAAATAAGTTGATTCAGATGCGTATTGAAGTGAATGAGCATGGTTGTGAGGTTGTGATATTTGATGATGAATTAATCAAAAAAGGTAGTGTTCAATGGAGCCAAACTTTATGTGGTTTCTTTGTGGGATATCAAATGAATGTTAATGAGTTGAGGTATCATATAAGAAGGATGTGGGGCAAGTATGGGATAGGGGATATCAGGACGAATGCTGATGGCACATGTATTTTCAAATTCAGGAATGTAGAGGGCATGAATAAGGTGTTGGAACAGGGTCCATGGATGGTAAATAATAAGCCTCTATTTGTCCAAAGGTGGAACCCTGAGATTGGTATGGTGAAAACTGAGCCTGATAGGATTCCAGTTTGGGCAAAGTTGGTCAATGTTCCACTGGAAGCTTGGAGTATAGAGGGAATAAGTGCTTTAGCCAGTAGTCTTGGTAAACCTTTAATTATGGACAACATGACTGCCACTATGTGTCAATATGGGGAAGGCGGACTTGATTTTGCCAGAGTATTGGTAGAAGTTGAAGCTGTAATAGGATTTAAGGAGAAAGTAATAGTTCAATATAAGGATAATGAGAATAAGAAAAAAGGTACTAAAGAAATCAAGGTGGAGTATGATTGGAAACCTACTTGTTGTAAAGAATGCAGAGTGTTTGGTCATAACTATAAGGAATGCACAAAGAGAGTAAGAACTGTTGAAGAGTTAGAAGAGATCAGAATAGCAAATGAGGTGAAGGCAAAAGAGAGCAAAGCGAAGGATGGCAAATGGCAAAATGTTGCTAATGGAGTTCATGTGAAGAAGACTATGGGACT
This sequence comes from Artemisia annua, assembly GCA_014162995.1. Lineage (NCBI taxonomy): Eukaryota > Viridiplantae > Streptophyta > Magnoliopsida > Asterales > Asteraceae > Artemisia > Artemisia annua. The sequence goes on from LBNU01012180.1 coordinate 54,213, forward strand.
AAAAAATGGTGGAAACTTTGGGAATGTTGACAAAGGTGGTTTTATGGGACAAAAGAGAGATTTTAAGAAAGTGAATGATAAGTATGATGATAGGAGTGGAAAGAATGAGAAAACACAGGCACAAAATGGGAAGAATGAGAGACAACAGGTACAAAATGGGAAAAAGGGCTACAATGATAAAAGGCAGTGGAAAGGGAGAGCAGAGGATATGGAAGCTTTAAAAGGTCTGCTAATAAGTATGATGCTTTGGAGGGTCATGACGAGGAGGAGAGACAGGAGCTAGATTTAAGGAAAGAGAAAATGGTTGTTGACTCATACCTGATCAAAAAGGTGCTACCAACCAAGGAGGTGTTAAACAGCTGGCCCAAAGATATGGCTCACTACTTTAAAACGCAATGGGAGATTGATAGGAATAAAGAAAAAGAAGACCCACTGGATGAAATAGAAGAGGTTATGGAGAATACTTCCGAGGCTGGTAAAATGCTGTCAGCTAATGAAGTTCAGGGTAAGGATAAGGCTGTTCTAAATTGACAGCTTTAGTGCTAAAAAAAATAATTGTTTATGGAGTTAAAAGTAGCTTCATGGAATATTAGAAGTTTGAATCCTAAGAAAAAACAAAAAGAAGTGGTGAATTTGATTAGAGAGGAAAATATACAAATATGTGCAATCCTTGAAACTCATGTAAAACCAGATAAGTTATCAAAGGTTGTGCAGAATGTGTTTGGAAGATGGAATTGGGTATCAAATATCTCTGACAGTCCAAAAGGTTGTAGAATTTTGGTGGGATGGGATCAAAATAAAGTAAATTTGGCAGTAGTTAATAAATCAGGGCAACAAATATTATGTGGAATTGAAACAATAAAGGAGAAAATGAGATTATTTTGTAGCATTGTTTATGCTGCAAATCATGGTAAAGAGAGGAAGAGTTTGTGGAATGAACTGGAGGTGAGCAGAATTGTTGTGCAATAATTTCCATGGATATTGATGGGTGACTTTAATGTTACGCTAAAAGCTAAAGAACATTCTACAGGTACTTCTAAAATCACTGCTGATATGATTGATTTTCAGGAGTGTGTTAATGCTATTGAGGTAGATGATATATGTAGTTCAGGGTTGTTCTTTACTTGGATTAAATCCCCATCTAATCCCAACACTAGTATCCTAAAAAAGCTAGACAGAGCTATGGGGAATGGAGAGTGTATTGATAAGTACAATCATGCTAGTGCCAAATATATTCCATACTTGATATCTGATCATAGCCCAGTAGTCATGAATATCCCAAATGGGCTCCTGATAACGCTCTAATTATACATATTTATTCCATCGATTATATATCATTTACCTATTATATTATATAGAATATCACGCTATTTGTGTAGAATTGGTACTAATCTGGTTGCAGGATAGAACGAGAGAAGAAAGTCAGAAATACCACTAAAAGGACGATTAAATGACAAATATAAGAAAGGAGGGACTTGAAATAGAAATATACAAGTATAAAAGACCCAAGTACGCCGGTCTTAGGACTTTGTGCGGTGTACTTGCTTGGCGGGTAAAAGGAATTGAAAATACGAGAAGTACGACGCACTTTCTGAGAAGTGCGGCGCACTTACCTTGACAGTTACAAAACAGAGTTAATGATTGCATTCATGGTGAGGCCGATCACTTGTCCTCATTTACTGTACCTTGGAGTTGAATTAGGTCGAGTTATGGTTATAAAAGAAGAGCATGAGCAGAGAAAAAGGAGACACAACACTAAAGAGAAGTAGGGAATGTATACCATGTTAGATTGGTGGACTCATACCAAGTTTACTATATCGAGGGTCGAGGTCGTGATTCTAGTACTGTGACATAGTTTAGAGAACGGGCCTAGAGAAGTTATCTCTGTGAAACCATTAGTTCTTTCGTTGTAATCACTTTGGTACACTTTTCTAATTTGTCGAATTGAATTATGAAGTTTATGTTATTTATGTTGAATGTTATGAGTTTTGTTATTTCAATAATGGAGTAGTCGTTATATGTTTATTTGGGTGATTTAGTCATATGGTTGTTTGCAATGTAATGTACGCTTGCTATTGATACTATGCTTAAGTTTAATTGATGAGATTATGCTTGGATCATTGTTGAATGTTTGATGTATCTCTGTGGTAGAAGTAGGTCGAAAGGGTCTGCCATTTTGATATTATTTCAAGGTGTTTGTCTATGGCAACTTGGTGTTAACCTTGTAGAAATTGGTTGACAAAACATTTATCAACCCATCCATGATCTTGTTTAATGCCTTATCTCATGTCTAACGAACTTGATGAGGAAATTGGCTTATGTATACTTCTGTTATGAACCAATCTTAATGCATTTGATATATTGAGAATCATAGGTCGAAAGGGTTTCTTAATATGTTGGATAGTTATAGGTACGATTGTTAACCATGCATCTCTTGCTTATATATCTTGTTCATGATTGCTTGCTCATCATTCTCTTGCTACTTCCATGTTTCTTAGCCTAAATAAACATATCTTTTAATCATATAAACAATCAATCTAAATTACTAGTTTTTGGATAAGTGACAATCTAAGGACTTTACTTTAACACAATTGCTAACTTGGCTTTTCTACAATCTCTTGGGACGACCTGGTCTTACCTAAAAACCTTTACTATAAACGGGGGTTATACTTTACCCGTGTGTTTTATATATTAAGGAAAATGGTGAAATTAGTATTATAAATTTAAAGCTTTTGAAACACATCAAAGTTTTTGGCGTCGCTGCCGGGGATTGGCATTGATAAAATCAAGTTAGATAAGTTTTTTGAGACTTTTTACTGTGACAAATGGTATTTTTCATAAATTAATTTTATAATAAATTTCTATTTATTATACTTACTTTGAACGTTATATGCATTTTAGCACACTTCTGCATGTTTCTGCACATTTCTGCATGTTTTCGGGAGCTGTCCTGCACACTGTAGCTTACAGTCAATACTGAAAAAGTTTATTTTTGTCAGTAAACACAAATTAATCCATTTCGGATAGTTATTGACAAGTTTCGTAATTTACTGAGAGCTTTCTCACATTTTCTAAAAAACAACGCCGCACGCGAACCGACACCACAGTAATTATGGTAAAGGTCAAGTAAATATATTTTTGAGTCAGTAAACTCATTTTATTACATTTCTGACGAAATCGTGGCTAAAAACTTTATTTTACGTATTCGTGTCCAAAAACGTCAAACCGGGACGTAATGGTTGCATTTAAGCCTAAACCGACACACGATATACCAACGAGGAGTAAAAATTACCCATCCCCCCTCCTTGGATCCCCCTTGGCCGGCCATAGTCATGGTCTAGTCACCACCCACCAACTTATATCACATGCAACTAAACACCTTATTAACCAAGTTACACTCCATTAACCAAATCTATTATCCAACCTAATCTTTTAACTAGTTATTAGGCTACACCCAAATTTCATATATCTTTCTTCTTCTTCTTCTTTGGCCGAGCACAAACACACACATACACACACAAAATTCTCTTAAAAATTTGAAGATCAAGATTAATTGGGTTGCATTTACAAATGTTTTGGGTTATACATAAGGTGATTTGGGTAAAATTGGAAGTGTTTTGGGTCTCCTCTTGCTCTCCTAGCCACGTACAAACACCAACTCATTGTAAGGATCATCAAACTTTTCAAATCTTGTTTATTACATGTTCTTATGATGATCTAAAGTGTTACCAAGTGCTAAATATATATATTTTGTTAAGTTGACAAGTTTACATATATATGTCTTGCATGCATGTAAATTGAACCACATTAAATGCTACTAGTTCATATGTATATTTCTTGCTTGTGTGGTAAATCTTGTTACTTGTGGTATTAATTTGATGGTACAAATGTGATTTACACTAATTACGCGAATTTAAGACGATATATACACTTATATATGTATATATATAAATCGTCCTAAATAAAAATAAGAGATTAATGGGGTTTTGAAAAACATAAAATTTTGGCTCAAATGGTGAATTGGTGGAAGTTTTGCTTGTAAGATTATAATTAATTATATATCGAATTAACCGTAACTAATTATAAATAATTAGTTAAAAATGTAATTTTTGGTGAAATTTATTTTATTAAGTCGAATTACATTATTTTTAGTTGGATAAAAATAATATTGACCAAACTTTATGCTTTGAGGATTAAACATAATTAAAAGTGTCAATTATGTTTAATTATAAAAGTTATATAAAATATAATAACTAAAATTGGTTATTGGGCCAATTGGCCCAATGAGCCCAAAACGAGTGTTCGGTGAACAGTGGGCCGAGCCCATGGGAAGTTTTCCAACTTTGACTTTTTGACAAAAAATTATTATCGGGCGTGTAGAAATTGATTTCGATATATAACGATATATTAAACGTAACTAAAACCGTATTATATGGTTTTGGGCTAATATTGGGTTAACGGGCCCAATAGTGAAATTTAAGCCCAATAAATATTTTGAATGACGAAAATGAGTTTTTACATATATTTGGACTTACGGTGATTATTTTATAACGTAGAAAGGATTAAAACGATAACTATATAAGTAACGAATAATATAGTTATTACGTACTAAATTTTACGAATAAAGTGACTAGTAAATTATTTGAGAAATTGCAACATTTGAGGAAAAATGGAAGCGTTTAACAAACGAACGGGTCATGCCCAAATTTCTAAAAATTACAACACTTAGAGTATTTTACAAGAATACTTACCTTTATATAATTCTCTAAATACAAATGTATTTATTTTAAGTGCTTAATATTTAATTATATTATAAATAATAAAAGATATTTATAATATAATATTTCCTCACAAATATAATTTTTATAAAGATTTCTCAAGCATATTTAATTAATTATAAACTAAATTAATTAAATACTTAATTGCTACTATTATTCTATTTAATATATATATATA
>LBNU01012180.1:59242-71265 GCA_014162995.1 Artemisia annua
TTTAAGTGTTATACTGTCCTGTTAGTATTTACTTAACATATATAATATAAGTATTTTCTTTATACTTACACATACCGCACCGTATTTGTCACAGACCATGTCTCGTCAGTTCGATGTTTCGGAGCCCATACTATCTGCTGGACACTCATCTCCTTCTCGTCAGCCAGTTCTGTTTGCGGATAACCCGCTTATGGAAGTCATCACGGCTGCCACTCAGTCTACACACACAGCTCCAGCATCAGTTTCACCATTCTTACCACGTTTTGCTTCAGCTCATCGTTCATCTCCTGCTCACTACTCACTCTCACAGCATGATCAGGGTACTTCAGCTGCTTAGACTCCTACCATTCGGCGTACAGCTCGCATGTCAGTACGTCCGAGTGGTCAGACTGTCAGACTTTCATCTTTGATATCTCCACATCTGAGGTCCCGTTATGGCTATACGGATACCTCTACTCCATCTCCAGTTCATTCACCGGTTTCATCTCCAGATTATTCACCGACGTCAGAGATTACGGAGATCTGTATCATCCTACTCTGATGAGGATGAGGATCCAATGGAGGATCCAGCAGTTGATTCGGTTCAGGTTCAGGTTGAGACAGCATCGATTGAGCCTACTTTTGATGATATGCATATTGATGGTGAGTTATGGAGGGATGTGCCATCTAATGGCAAGGGTGTTATGGAGGATGTTCAGGGTGTATTTGAGATCGGACAGAGCTCCAGGGATGCTCAGGTACAAGGTTCAGGGGATACTCAGTGGGTAGACATTCCGTGTGTTACTGTTCAGGCTGCCAGTCCAGAGTATACTCCGTCGACACCTCCATTCGTGCCACCTACTTCACCGATACCTCCCTCACCGCCATCACAGGCAGTATCTCTACATCCGGATTCACCAGATATGGGTAAGGAGCTGACTGCCATACAGGAGATACATGTGCAGTTGGCTAACCAGGAGCTATTGTTGGAGGTTCATTCTGATCAAATTCAGAGGTTAGAGCAGTCCGACCGCCTACAGAGGGTAGAGAGGCGTGTTGGTACGATTGACAGGGCTGCTTGTGTTTTGTTTGAGGAGTTGTATGCTGATCGTAGAGAGAGGGTTGGACTCCAGGCCAGATTTGAGGCTTTTGAGAGGATGCATGGTAGAGAGCTCGGAGTGTTGGGAGCTCAGGTGAGAGACTTGAGGAGTGGTCACCACCGGACTCATAGGATGCCTGGTAGAGTTCGAGGTTCTGAGCGTGCTCAGTGGCAGAGGATTGAGACTGCTGAGTACATGATTGGAGCAGTGATGGCAGAGAACGAGGAGCTCAGGCATCGTGTGACTCATTTAGAGGCTGCCATTGGAGGGATGACAGCAGCGTTCGATCAGATGCGCGTCGAGCGTGATCGCTCTTAGTCTAGATTCGTAGGATCTTGTATTTTCCACTAAACTGATGAGTTATCAGTTAGTGACGATGTTCTAAACTAGCTTGTAATTTTGTGTACTTCAGATTTGACATATGAATATAACAAGCTTGGTTTATCTATTCGATTGTTCGTTTCCTCTATTTGTTGACTTTATCCTTGCATCTTGTCTATGATATTGTATATTCATGTGACATCCTTTTTCCATGCACAAGATCTCATTTATCGCCATCTTTTGTGATGCAGATAAATGGCACGCACACGAAAGTCAACTAGAGCTACTCGAGGACGAACTGCTGACCCACCTACTCCAGCGAGAGTTGTGCGTGGCAGAACTGCGGAAAATGCTACTCCGGCAAGGGCTACACGAGGGAGAAATGCTGAGGATGCAGTCCCACCCAGGACCGCGACAGATCCACCAGCAGTGAACCATGCCACACTGGATCAGCTAGTCAGTGAACGTGTAACCGCCGCACTCGCTGCTGCGAACAATTCAACTACCAATACTGGAACTTCAAGACCACCTACCAACAACCGAGGCTGTTCCTACAATGAATTCAAGAAGGTTATGGATGGAGGATTCAGAGGAACGGAGGGAGCCATTGGGTTGTTAAGATGGATTGAGAAACTAGAGACTGTGTTTCACATCAGTGGTTGTAGTGATGAGGATCGAGTTAAGTATGCATCATTCACTCTCATGGATGCTGCTTTAACTTGGTGGAACAACTACAAGAAGTCAGCTGGTATTGAGGTTGCTTATGCTATGTCGTGGGAAAATTTCAAGGAAATGGTACTCAGGAAGTACTGCCCACGAAATGAAGTGATGAAGTTGGAAGTAGAATTCTGGAATTTGAAGGTACAGAATAACAACATGGCTGCTTATAACCAGAGGTTTCAAGAGCTAGTGTTGTTGTGCCCAGAGATGGTCCAGACTGAAACCAGGTTGCTTGAGAGGTATGTGGGAGGATTGCCTCAGACGATTAAGGGAAGTGTGACTACTTCCAAGGCTAAGGATCTTCATGAGACCATGGAGACGGCCAACAAGCTGATGGATCAGCTATTGGAAGATGCTCCAGAAAAGAGTACTGACCACAAGAGAAAGTGGGAAAACCATGCTAAGGGTAACTCTCAGAACAAGAAGCAGAATGTAGCAAAGGCATATGTAGCTGGTACGACTGAGAAGAGAGGGTACGTAGGGAACGCACCTCTCTGTGACCGCTGCAAGCTACATCACAGGGTAGAGTGCACAGTTAAGTGCCGTAACTGCCAGAGAGTGGGGCATATGGCCAGGAACTGTCGGTCTAGATCCCTAGCTACTGCTCAAGCCGCACCATCCAACAACCGCAAGGCAGAGGTCACTTGCTTTGGTTGTGGTGAGAAGGGTCACTACCGAAATGAGTGCAAGAAGCCCAGAAATCAAGGGAACGGTGGTAGTAACCAGATGACAGCTGGTAACAATGAGAACCAGGGCAATGGAGGAGGAGCTGCTGCCAGAGTTTATGCTGTTGGCAGAAGGGAAGCTCAGAACGACCCGAATGTGGTGACGGGTACGTTTCTTTTAAATAATCGCTATGCATCGATTTTGTTTGATACGGGAGCAGATAGAAGTTTTGTGTCGACTGCATTTAGCTATTTACTTGGTATTGCCCCAACCACCTTAGATAACGTCTTTGACGTAGAATTAGCTAATGGGAATCTAGAGAGAGTAGATACCATTATAAGAGGCTGCACTCTAAACTTGCTAAATCACCCTTTCAATATCGATCTCATGCCAGTAGAGTTAGGTAGTTTTGACGTCATCATAGGGATGGATTGGTTATCGAGATACCATGCCGTCATCATCTGTGATGAAAAGATCGTCAGAGTACCTTACGGAAACGAGATTCTCGTCATTGAGGGAGATCGAAGTGATCGTGCGCGTTCGTCAAGGTTGAATATCATCTCATGTACGAAGATGCAGAAGTACATCGAGAAAGGATGCTACCTCTTTCTAGCTCACGTCTCCGAGAAGAAAGAGAAGAGTCCCAAAGAGAAGCGATTGGAAGATGTGCCAGTTGTGAGGGATTTTCTGGAAGTCTTTCTAGAAGACTTACCTGGACTACCGCCAGCTCGACAAATTGAATTCCGAATTGATTTGGTGCCAGGAGCCGCGCCGGTAGCGCGAGCGCCCTATCGATTAGCACCTACGGAAATGCAAGAGTTGTCAGAGCAGTTGGCTGAATTGTCAGGAAAAGGTTTTATCAGGCCGAGTTCTTCGCCTTGGGGAGCTCCGGTTCTGTTCGTTAAGAAGAAGGATGGATCCTTCAGGATGTGTATCGATTATCGGGAGCTGAATAAGCTAACGATTAAGAACCGATACCCACTCCCAAGAATCGACGATTTGTTCGATCAACTTCAGGGTTCGTCGGTTTACTCCAAGATTGATTTGAGATCAGGTTATCATCAACTTCGAGTCAGGGAAGAGGATATCCCGAAGACGGCGTTCAGGACTCGATATGGCCATTACGAATTCCAAGTCATGCCATTCGGCTTAACTAACGCACCCGCAGTATTCATGGACCTCATGAATAGAGTGTGTAAGTCATACTTGGATAAGTTCGTTATTGTGTTCATTGATGACATCTTGATATACTCTAAGGATGAGAAAGAGCACGAGGAACACCTCAAGCTAATCTTAGAGTTATTAAAGAGGGAAGAGCTATATGCCAAGTTCTCGAAGTGTGAGTTTTGGATATCTACTGTACAATTCTTAGGTCACGTGATTGACAGTCAAGGTATTCAAGTGGATCCAGCCAAGATTGAGTCAATCAAAGATTGGGCGGCACCTACGACACCCACAGAGGTACGCCAATTCTTAGGACTCGCCGGCTATTACCGAAGGTTTATCGAAGGTTTCTCCAAGATAGCTAAGCCTTTAACTGCTTTAACTCAGAAGAATGTGAAGTACAACTGGGGAGATGATGAAGAAGAAGCTTTTCAACTCCTTAAAGAAAGGTTGTGCAGTGCACCTATTTTGGCCTTACCTGAGGGTAGTGAAGATTTTGTCATTTACTGCGACACTTCACACAAAGGTCTGGGAGCCGTGTTAATGCAAAGAGAAAAGGTGATAGCGTATGCATCTCGACAACTGAAAACTCATGAGAAGAATTACACAACTCATGATTTGGAGTTAGGCGCAGTTGTGTTTGCACTACGCATATGGAGACACTATCTATATGGTACTAAGTGTGTGGTGTACACGGATCACAAGAGTTTACAGCATATCTTGAACCAGAAGGAGCTGAATATGAGACAGCGACGATGGTTAGAATTGCTAAGCGACTACGATTGTGAGGATACTAAAGTCTTTTCAATCCAAAGGATGGCTGATGAAGAAGAAGTAGGTCGAAAGGGTCTGCCATTTTGATATTATTTCAAGGTGTTTGTCTATGGCAACTTGGTGTTAAACTTGTAGAAATTGGTCGACAAAACATTTATCAACCCATCCATGATCTTGTTTAATGCCTTATCTCATGTCTAACGAACTTGATGAGGAAATTGGCTTATGTATACTTCTGTTATGAACCAATCTTAATGCATTTGATATATTGAGAATCATAGGTCAAAAGGGTTTCTTAATATGTTGGATAGTTATAGGTACGAGTGTTAACCATGCATCTCTTGCTTATATATCTTGTTCATGATTGCTTGCTCATCATTCTCATGCTACTTTCATGTTTCTTAGCCTAAATAAATATATCTTTTAATCATATAAACAATCAATCTAAATTACTAGTTTTTGGATAAGTGACAATCTAAGGACTTTACTTTAACACAATTGCTAACTTGGCTTTTCTACAATCTCTTGGGACGACCTGGTCTTACCTAAAAACCTTTACTATAAACGGGGGTTATACTTTACCCGTGTGTTTTATATATTAAGGAAAATGGTGAAATTAGTATTATTAATTTAAAGCGTCCTATTAATTTGCCTGCTAGGACACAATTGCGTCATTAAAAAATGCTTTTATGGGACTATTTTTTTTGTTTCATAATATTGGCACTTATTAGGATGCTTATAAGTGTCCTAATAATTTTTACACTTTATACAACGCCTTTATATGCGACACTTATATCATTGGTCCTATTATGCTAAAGGTCCTATAAAGCAACCTGATAGGACACTATTCGACGTCCTATAAGGCCTGATTTGTTGTACCATAAAGTAGGGCCTTCTTTTGTGAAGGGTAAATGGTCTGGGTGGATGGTGCATGTTGGATGGAATAGAGAGGTGTGAAAGATGAACCTTCTTGGTCTATCCTATTGGTATGTGTTAATTTACACATACTATTTACCTTATTTAACGGACAAAATGACCAAAAACCTGAACAAAAATGCCAAAGATATGTTGATTTTTGTGTTTTTACATGTGCAGGTACGGATATGTGAATATTGGACAAAAGAAAGCCAAAAATGACAAAACGAGCACGAGATTTGGAATGAGTGTCAAAAGCCGGAGTCGGGGAGCATTTTCTCAAGATTGATTCTAATCAAGCTCAATTTGTCAATAATGGTCCTCATAGAATCACAAAAATTCAAGATTGGTCCTTGGAAGAAATTCACACAAGTGGTCCCTAAATTTTCAGAATTATCAAATTTGGTCCTTGTAATTTTTTATTTAACCCAAGCTGCCATTTATCTACTCTAAACCTTTAACCCAAAAACAAGTCATAAACCCAAAGCCCATTTTCGCTTTAAGAATAACCCGGCCCAAACATCCATTTTAACACACGGTTAAAAAAACAAATAAAAAAAATATAACTTTTCCCTCCCCCCAAATGAGACCCCGTACATCTCCCCCAAATCTTTACCATGAACCCTAATTCACTTTCCCCCATAATTACCCCAATCCCATCAATCATTTACCCAATTAAGGGTACAATGGTCAAATCCCCACCACTCCTGACAAGTCTGACACAAAAGAATGTCACGTGGCAGCAGCTGATTGGCCAAGACGCGTCACCAGATGAATTCCAAGGCTGTGATTGGCTTAAGTGATGTGCATGGGATCAAAGTGGAATATTCTAACGCAGATGCTTGCATCTAGACCCTTCTGAAGACCCTCAAGCTCAGGCTATATATAGAAGCTCCTCACCCACGATTCAAAGCTATTAGTTTTTAGGAGTAGTATAGTAGGTAGTATAGATTTGTAGTCAAGTTCATGTCAATTTGATTTTCCAGTGTAATTTAGCTTATAATTAGATGTAACTTCTGTTTTCATATTTGTACTACAGCCTTCATTTTAAATACAAGTCCAGTTTTTCCTTTAAATTCCTTGATTACATCTTAAGCATTTACTGTGTTTCAAATCTATTTTAATCTGTCATCAACTTTACTCATAAGCTCTTGGAAGCTCACATAGCTTTTTGTGAGCTTGTTGTTGTTTAAATTTGGTTTTCACTGTGAAAATATCTAAATAACAAAAATAGTCAATCAATAAAGTCAATAGAAGCTTAGATGGAGGATTATGGTTGATTTAGTGGAGTTTATGGTTACAGTGGTATATGAAAGGTATGGGTAGTTCAGAGGTTGAATTCAGTTGCAGTGTTTTATATTAGCCTATCTATAAGATAGGCTTGGATTGGAACTCACCCTATGTCAGTTAGGGTTTGGACTTGTAAGATTTCATTTCTACTTTAAGCTCTTTCATGCATTTTACAATATAATAGTTTAGCTTTTGTTTTATCTGTTGCTTATCTGCTTGAATTGCTATGCTTATTCAGTATCCATTTTATGTTGTTATGTGTTTTAGAATAATGAAACTTGATACTGTTCTTATGTTGATGGATCTGTGAAATTGAGATTTTGCTGTTAATTGTTGTTGTTTACTGTTCCATTGATCCCTATTGGTAACTTCTCAGTTAGGTTGTTATAGAGAGTTGAGATTAGTAGCTGGAATTAGTGTGTTGTAGTGTAACTGTGAGAATAGGGGTGTTTGGATCTGAGTGCTATTAGTGATACTTGTTGTTGTTTTACTGCATTTTTGACTTCCTTGGTCTGCTATAGGTTAGAATAGGTTGATAGTAGCATAAAAATAGTAGGTTCTTACATCAAAAGTCAAATTAGCTTAGCATTTCATTTCTAACTGCTGTATTCGTATTCTGTTCTTGCAATTTTGATCATCTGATGTTCTCTGTGTTTGTGATTGTTATTTTTGTGCTTAGATTTGATCAGTAACCACCTAGTGATTAGATATAAGCTTCTGAAATTGGATTTGGTCAAACTATGGTTGCAATAAAAAAGTCAATTGGTTCAAGCATATCTGCTGCAATTTTCTTTTGGTACCAGTTTTGCACATCTGATTTAGGTAATAATTAGTGCTCAATTAACTAGTTAGAATTAGGGCTTTTAGGTTTTTTAGGTTCTATTCTGGGTGTTCTCACTTTTGCCCCCATATTATTTTACTTTAGAGCTGAATTGAACTGCTTATTTGTCTTGTAAAGTAGGTACTTGGCTCATGTTTTGCTGATTTATCACTTGAGCTGCATCTTTTCATTCTAGCTCGTAAACTGAATTTGTTTGAGTAGTCTAAGCATCTTTTAGTGTGTTAAGTGTATTTCATGATTGCTAAACTTCTGGCTTATTCTGTCACACTTCTGCTTATAGCTTATGCTTTGCTTAATTGTTCCATTTGAGAGTTCTCTTTGATTTCTGGTCTGATTTGAGTTCTGTTGTGCTTATTTGAGTTACCTACATAATCTGTAAAAGTTTTAGGTATTTTGGATATAAGTGCTTATTAATAAGCACTTATTCCAAACTGCTTATTAGCTAAAAAGCACTTTTCTGCATATTTTTCCATTTTTTTATTTTTTTTTATAGATTGCAAATATTATTTTAGAATTCTCATAAAAATTTCAGAATTTTTCTCATTCATTTACTATTTCTTTTTCTTTTTAAATAGTTTTTAGAGTTTTAAATCATTTTTAATTACAAATTAAATCACAAAAAGACAAAAATAGTTTCTGATTTTATTTCTAAATTTCATTTCTAGTTTAATTAGATTTTTAGAAAATAAATTTGTAGAATTAATTTTTAATTTTATAATTAGTTTAAGTTTCTTTTATTAAACAAAAATACAAAAATAGTTTTAAATTCATATTAAATAAATAAAAAGCCAAAATAATATTTCTCTTTTTCCTAAAATTTTCTTTTATCATTTTTTAAGTTTTAGAAATTTCTTTTGAGCCCGTAGGATTAGTATAGCTTTGAACTCGCGTTTTATTTTGTTAAGTAGACGTTTTTCTTAGATCGCGTTTATGTTTTTAACGTTTGTGCTTTACATAATTGTACATATTGCATTCATTAGTTTACTTTCACCATTAATTCATGTCATTGTAGTATAATCTCAAAACCAAAACATTTTCTCATTCACTTCACACGAGCACATTCTAAACGTCGAAATCGCCGTCAACCTTCATTGGGAAACGACCCGAGAATTATTCTCACGAATATTTCTTTGGAAAAATATACTACAAAATACTCACATCACCTATGCACTATCAAAGGAGGTAAGGTTGGTTCTATCTGAGGGTGTGTGTTCCCTTCATAGTGATGCCTAGTTATTTGTCCTAAGTCCAATTCTAGTGAGGATGGGGATGCTGAATTGGATCTTAGAATGAATGGCTAGGAAATGTAGCTATGTAGGTATAGCCCCTCTGATAGTGTGAATGGGGGCTATATCCCACTTGATGATGCCTACTCAGTCCCTATCCCTTTTTACTGTGGATGTTGGTTGAGTGATTTGTGGATATATTGAGTATGGAAATGTAGTCAAGAGGATATGGTCTTTGGTGCATTAAGGTGAATATCATTTCTAGCAGGAGTTGCTGTCTATGGTTGTAATCCAGTGTATGGTTTAAGTGTTTAGAGAATTGTATTGTGCTTTGTCTGATATTAGTCATAGGATGGTGTAGGTGTCTGATAGGTGCTGAATGTTGCTAGTTTTGTTCTTTCTCTGATTTGAGTATGTTCAAATCAGTTGATCATGATGTAACTGTTTTATGCGTTAATATAATTTCGCCTTTTGCACCATATATATATATATATATATATATATATATATATATATATATATATATATATATATATATATATATATTTAGGGTCCTTTTCTTGCGAAAACCATCTTATCTGCAAGAACTGCGAGAACTACCTTTTTACAACTAATAATACACAATGTACATCATTTAATGCTCCATAGCATTTTGTTTTTTATTTAATTCAAAAAGGGTATAATAGTAAAAGACATTTTCATATTATTTTTGTTTTTTTTATAATTTCCGTTTTTTATAAATCTTAAAATTCGGATTTATTTCTTTTTTTTTTTCTTTTTTTTTTATTATTATTATGCTAACATGTTTTCAAATAGATATGGTGCATACATGTTTTTATACTTAATTATTATTTTTTTGAAATCTCAAGGCGCATGCATGTTTTTTTTTTCCCGAAATAGTCAAATTGCATACATGTTTTCAATTAGTAAAAGTGCATACATGTTTTTTTCCCTTCCAAAATGCATATAGGTTTTTTAATATAATGAAATTTATAACAAACCAATAACATAAATGTTATATACAAACTTCAATATCGATTGAAATACAATTAAAATACAAATTTCTAAAAAGTATAAAAACATGAATCTAATCGATCTATACACGTGAGCACTAATAATATTCAACACAAATGGACATATGCGCATGAGTAGCCGTCAACAATTTTTCATAAGTCGGATATATATGCACGCTTGTAGCTGTGAACATTCTTGTAATTACACCTGATACAAAGAAAAATACAAAAATTAGCAACAATAATATTATTAAAAATTATACATGTTTATGTTTTAAGCATTCCGTTTATAAGCATACATGTCTTTGAGAAAAACAACAATTACACTTACTAAATAAAAAAAACATACATGTTTTAAGCATTCCGTTTATAAGCAACCATTTTTTAAAACATACATGTTTTGAACATACATGTTTTGAATATATATGTTTTGAACATGTATGCATCCATTTATTTTGAACATATATAATCCAAACACAAAACATATATGTTTTATACGTAAACGATCATTTGCCTTAAAAGAAATAGCAAAACATGTATGCACCGTACCTTAAAACATGTACGCACCTTAAAACATGTAATCACAATACAAATTCTTTAATCAGCCCCTGTCGCAAACTACAACTACATATATTAAGCACTATCCTAAAAACCAAATCATCCATCTACTCGTAATTACCAAAAAAAAAAAAAAAAAAAAAAAAATGCTTATGAGTTATGGCCATAATAACAAACAAAAGCTAACAAAAAAGTCAACCCAATGATAATTTGCTAATGACGCATCGAAACAAAAAAGTCAACAAATTTGCAATTTGCTACTATGCTCGAAAACAAACAAGTCAACAAATTTGCAATTTGCTACTGATGTTCACATATATTTCTTGATCTAACTGTATCCACTTGAATCTTTTCTTACATTGAAACTATAATTAAAAAAAATTACTATTCNAAAAAAAAAAAAAAAAAAAAAAAAAAAACAACAACTATTTTCAATTTCAAGAGATGTCATTTACGAAATATAAAAAGTAATACATGCCTACCAGAAAGAAAGTGTGCACAAAGAGATCCAAGTGCTCCATCTTGCCCAATAACGCTAGATTTCTCGATCATTTTTTTTCTAATTGATGTTCAAATCGTTTTTTTGTAATCGAAGATTTGAATCGTTTTTTTCTTTTCTTCCTTATAGGAGAAATTATGGTGGTGGCGGCTGACTTTTTGATTAGGGTTAAGAGAGAGAGATGTTTGAGGATGAAAGTGAGAGAGAGATGGTAAACCGTTTTTGTCATATACAGAGTAAATCCTTTTTTATGGAAAAATTTAATTCCCATATTGCCCCTAATTTAATTTCTTATTTCAAATTAAGTTACATGTATTTTCAAAAATGCCATTATTGATTGATTTGATGTACATTATGTATTATTATGAGTAAAAAGGTGGTTCTCGCAGTTCTTGCAGATAAAAGTGGTTCTCGTAAGAAAATTACACTATATATATATATATATATATATATATATATATATATATATATATATATATATATATATATATATATATATATAGGGAGAGGATCCGGTGTGATTTGACTTTTAAGTGCGGATGGTACGGATTAATCACAGTCATCCATCTAGGCAACGACCTTATCTTTAGTCAAAAAAGCGAAGTGGCAATATCGTAAATATCATGTCTTTATTTAAAATAATTAATATCATATTAGCTATTTTTTCTTAAAAAAAATTCAAAAAAATCTGAAAAAATTAAAAAAAGAAAGAGGATAACAAATTATTAAAAATCGCTGAAAAAATTTTTAAAAAAAATCGTTTTTATCCTTAAAAGTATTGTGATATTAGCGTCTGATTTTGACTTTTTTACAAAAGTCAAGATCTGATCTTCAGATCTTGACTTTTGTAAAAAAAGTCAAAATCAGATCTTGATATCACATAATATCACTTTTTTATGAATGGTGATATTAAGTTTTTACTAATATCAACGTTTTTTTTTTTTTTTTTTTTTTTTT
>LBNU01012182.1:0-15369 GCA_014162995.1 Artemisia annua
AAAGGGTATGGTAAAATGTAGGTTACGTCGACGGCATACACAAAACTTCTTGGGAGTTTTGTTCGTTAACATTGTTCACTATCTCTTGTATTGTCCGGTTTTTTACGTTCATACTACACCATTAGATGGGACGTTGTGTGCCGAAAAGTTAGAGTTATCCATTTTATCACAAAATACCGAATTGAATTCATTATCAATTCACGCGTGGTCGTTCTAATAGAACATATATTAAACCCTAATTGATTTTGAAATTTCTTACATAGAATTCAATTTCTCAAGAAGGCTTCATTTTTTACTTTGAAAAACATTTGTCAGAGTATATCTTGAAAATCATCCACTATAACCAAAAGTATAAAAGTTGCCCCTAACTTTGATAGCGATGGACCAAACAAATCATGTGTATGAAGTTCTAACACCTAGATAGAACCATGTTTTTAAGCCTTATGGTATTGTGTTGTTTAACCGACTTGCAAGATTCAAAGAAAGTGTTGGTCGTATTTAAAACTTAGGTTAGGTATGAACTAAAGTCTTTGGAGGAGAGTTTGTGAATTAGTCTCATGTTGGCGTGTCCTAAACGTCTATGCCCACAAAGTTGAAGAATCATCTAATGTCGCAGACAAAGTGTTTCCTTAGATGATTGATCCTAACTTTTCATAACATAGTACATTGTTCTTAAGACACCCTTGAGCTATGTTTAACCCGTCTCTAAGTATTACTTCCGTTTTCACTAAAAAGAAGTTATACTGTTTATGGCAAAGGTTGACTTAATGCTAAGGAAGATTAATTCCTAAGTTATCTACATGACAACATCATCTATGGTAAGAGAGTCATGAGAGATCGTACCTTTTCCGATGATTTTGCTTTTTAGCCTTACTACCAAAGTGTCACATTACCTCATCACATTTTTTGATTGTTGAGAAGAGGCTTTTGTTTCCGTATGTGCCTTTGAACACCAACTATCTTTGATCCATTCATTACCGGTCCAAAGTTACTTGAAGCACACTATTTTATGAAAAATACTCAAACATTTGGTCCCATTTTCGCATGGGTCCATTTGTGTTTAAACATGCCGTTAACTTGTCCCAAGTAAGGAAGATAGAGCCATAAGGTTCCATGGACATATAATTTGATTTGGTAATGTCTAGGAGTGTGTGTTCCCAAACATGTTGATAGTTTGGTTGTGGGGTTTGTTGTTGCTCTTGGAAATGGGCGTTTGGGAAAAGGGTGTTTAGGTCTTGGTTATTATCTTTAGTTCTATATCACTTTTTACCAAGTCGCTATTCCATTTTACAGCAGGTTTAGTTTCAACTTTTACGTGTTAATTTGACAATTTTGCAACGATTCGATGTTGAAGCAAAATTCTTGCAGCAGGTCCTGGCGGAACCTGTGCAACAACTGCGGACCCTAATGAAGCGTATCCGCCGGTTCCGCGGCTTGCTGAAGACTTTTTATTTGTTTCTTGTGTATTCACATTTGATTTTTCTGACTCTTAGATGTTTCTCTGTTTGTAAATCCTATCCCGTTTTATCAAATGGTGATTTTGGATTTTATTATCTCATCCGCACATGAAATGCTTTTATCGAACTTTTTAAACTTTGTGGTTTGTTTGATTAAATCTTCTGAGTAAACTTTTAGCTTTTAATTTCTAGTTTGATCCTCACCAAGATTACATGATGTTGTTATCTTTACTTTTTCTATCTCTTACTTTTCTTTTATTATACACTGTCATTTTCGTAAAAATTCTTTTTAGTTTTCAAAAATTTGGTTCTTGTTTATATTTAAAGCTAAGTTACAAAGTTTGTTATATTGGTTTTGTTAAGGTGTCATCATTCTATAGAGGAATAAGGATGAGCAGAATGTCCTCATTTGAGTTTGAGCCATGGAGTGCAATGTCATCATTCCTTTGATTCATCATCTCCTCTTCTTAGGTCACTCCAAGACCGCGTACAAATGCTTAGTTGTGACTACTTTTGGCGGTTTAGCATTCTCCTATGGATGACTTGTTTCACAACACTAAAGCCACTTTCTTTCAAACTTTCCTTTCTTGTCATCACGTTCTTTTCGAAGGTTCTTCTTTTCTTCTTTAGGGTTGCCTTACAAACTTTCACGTCTCCGAAAATTTCTTGAAATCTTTACGGCCATGGATATTCTTCATCATCACTATCACGAGCTAGAATCATCATCATACACTTGATGAGCTCTAGCTTCATGCGATGGACTTACTTTCTCTTTGTGGCTTTTACTATTTCGGAATCATTTTTTCAGTTGTCATCATCGTGGAACTTTGAAGATTTCCAATTTTCATTCAGGTACATCTTGAGAGATTCCTTTGATTCTTCAATTGCGTCACGTTAGCTCTCCACTTTGGATGTAATGCCCTAAGGAATTCCTGAAATAATTCTTACTACAAAAAGATTCCGTCAAGTGCCTTGAGTGAATTAATAATAGTTAAATCTAGCAAATGCAACAATCGATATTTTCAGTTTTCCGTAATAACAAATTGTTCATATTGTTGAATTAAAAGATCATTTTGTTTATCCTTAATTGTGAGTTTCCTTGATGGTGTGATTATCAACGGATTGCCAAATTCTTTGGCGGTTTTTGCACATAAAATCCTTTCATCTCTTTCTTTGGTAATAGCATTATAAAAGCAATCATTCTTAGCTTCATTAATTTTTACCAAATTAGTTTCTTTTCTCTTCATCTTAGGTTTGAAACTTCATTATCCCATTAATAATGATAAACACAAATCATTATCTTTAGATTTTCACGTAAGTTTCAAATCGTTTTTTCCAATAAATAAAACCATTTGCTCAAAAAGTGGTGGTCTTCTGCAAGATTCGCCCTTCTTGTAATTTTCAAAATCCATGATCGTTTCACAGTTTTTAAATACAATATATTAAAAAGCTTGAGTAAGTAGTACTTGATGCCAATTGTGGAAAACTAGAATGGGGGGGGTTGAATAGTTTTACCTTCTTTTATGTTAATTATCTGGTTAAATCTATTGAAACTTTATGTAAACAGATTTAGATTTTGGTCGTTGTATAAAGAATAAAAAATAGAATGCAAGGATAAGGAAAGAAAAAATCAAACCACAACACGATATTTATCGTGGGTTCGTCACAAGGACCTCACTTGTCCTTCCCTACCGTCCCCCGAGTATCCAACTCGCGAGTTTAGCACTATTCAACAAAAGGCCCTTTAACGGCGAGAAAAACCTTACAGAGTCGCTTACTAGTTTTACCGACACTAAGCTAGATGTCGAAGTTCTTTTAACCAAGGGTACAACACTCCCGTTTTAGTTCTTTCACAAGGGTAGCAACAACTCCCTTTTACACTTTGTATTTTAGGCACAAATACTAACCGATCACACTATAACACCAAATGAATGAATAAGTATAGACTTGAAATGAAATCTACACAATGCTTTAAGTTATCAAGACTGCAACTTCTGTTGGAAGCTTGAACTAAAAATGAGTTAGTGAACTTTCTTTGCTACATAGCAAGACTTCACAATCAATGAAATGGTTAATGTAATGAGGGGATAATATGGTGTGTGGAAAATGTATGAGAACGTGAAAAATAAAAGCTAGCAAAGTAGTTGTATTTATAGGCAAAGATTCATTTGGCCCTGGCGGAACCGCGGATACCCTCAACAGGGGTTCCGCCGTGTTATTGCGAGGGTGCCCGCCAGGTCCTGACAGTCAAATGGTCTTACGTTAATTCAACCCAATTTAAGGTCACATCAACCTTAAACTCCTTTCCCATGCATGGTTTGTAGACTAGGTAAAGATGAAGGTCAAACACACCAAGTTACCATTCAATGTGCTATGAACAAAAACAATGATGTGAGATGTGACAGAGACATACAGACTTAACTTTCTGTATAAGTTCATTTATCTAGGGCTAGCTATGCAACATATTTTAAGGCATGTAAGACCATTACCTGCCATACCTATGTAATTCACTCTTGATCAAGTACTTTGTTAGTCAACACAAAGGTTTTAATACATGAGTGTGAACAACTTATATTACTTAAGTACTTATGAGATGATGTGTTTATATACTATTAAAATGTGAAGAGTAAAGTGTAGCAAACAAAGATTAATGCAAGACTTGAGAACTAAATTGTATTTACCAAAAAACTAAAAGTTTATACTTGTGTCTATACAAAACTTAGCCAAGATCGTAAAATATAGAATAACGTTTTAAGCGATATTGTGTATTAAACAGCCAGGTGTGTTAAAATGGGTAAAACAGGGTGTTAAACAAAACACCCGTCACTTTGTAAAACAAGTCTTCGTAGGTCATCTGGCCCAAGTTTATACATTTAAATGATATATATATTGTTATAATAAGTTATGGAAAGTTTGGTAAATTATCAAGTCTGGGAAGTTGGTTTTCCGAAAAAAGGTATAAAAAAGTGGATTCGGATTAATAGGCTGCTGCATCCGGGCGGATGGGGCATCATGTCGGGTGGATGGGGAGTTTAACCGGGCGGATGGGAAGCCTTACCTAGCGTATGGAGCCATTTTGGCAGATTTTGTAGGTTTTTTAAATTTTGTTTAAAATAAACCGTAAGTCTGTAAGAATCATGTAAACATATTATGTTAAAGGTATTTAAGTCCAATTTCATTAGAAAAAATATGGTTTGTAATATAAATATAAAAGACTCCTTGAATTGTGGTAGAATGTCGGTTATAGTCAATCCATTTGCGCAAAATTTTTGATTAAATTAGAAAGAGGTGTTTAAAAAAACATTATTAATAAGGATTTGTTAAAGTAACCAATAATATATATATATATATATATATATATATATATATATATATATATATATATATATATATATATATATATATATTTGTATTATAGGAAGTTAATGCAATTGATGGTATGTTGGTTAAAGCTAATGCACCATGTCACAAGTTCAATTCTTTTAAATAAACTTTTTTTTAACAGTTGAATAAAACGTGTTATACACTTATACGTATCTTTTTCATTACAGACTATACAAAAGAGAAAGAATAGAATGTCTAGAAGAAGAAGAAGAAATAAATAAATAAATAAATAAACCCTTATATCAAGCATATCTAAAAGGCAAACTACACGAAAGAAAAAGAATGGAAATGGTTTTCTCATTCAACTATATACTTAACAGATCACGAATCTTTCATTTGTTCTTACAAAATTGAAAATCTATTATGTAAGAAGTACGTAAGTTATACATTCTTTTAATGTGATATAATTACATTGTTGTAGAAAACATACCTCAACACTATAGCTTAGAACTTATGTAGTGCACGAACATCATGCCGACAATTCTTAGCAATCAAATCGGCGGCGAATCGCGGTCATTTAACACTCGTTGAATAAATTCACAGAATTTTACATAATTGGACGCATGATTATCAAAAGAACATTACATTTATAGATACGTAACACATGATCATGAGTGCATGTATATATCCATATACGGGCTGATCTCCTGTCAACTCTGCTTTTCACCACTTTTCTTACCTTTAATTACCTCTGTTATGGTTATAACATTTTATACATATGTTACACTTAAACACAAGCTATTCACATAAACATTAACGCATCTCACAACACACTTACATGCATTCAGAATTTCAGACAAGTATTATTCTTGTTTTGGTACATGACCACCCAACCTTCTATTTTCACCCTTCAAACGCGCGTGGTCTTGGACGACCCATAGCAACTTCACATACGGTGAAGGCTGCCAGCCAAACACCTTCACTGGTCTAACATGCATTTTGCAAGCAAACCCACCCTAGTTGTTCTTATCTAAACATTCCAAGACCTACTTGTCGTTATTTCACCACTTCTTTTCATCAGCTAATTAATTGGAAGTAGCAATCATGGATTTGGACACATAAATTTACCCGATTCAGGTTCCATTTAAAAGTTGTTTAATTAACGCATGAACCCTTCCTTATAAAAATCCAAATGATGTTCCAAATACCTCCATATCACCATACGTACGCAATACATACACACACAAATAACAAATTAACATATAAATTGTACACGTATACCTTCTCAACGCTAGTGAAATGCGGCAACCTTTATTTTATTTTTTATTATTTTATTATTACTAGTATTATTATTATTATTATTATTATTATTATTATTACTTTTTTTTTTTTTTTTTTTTTTGCATTCATAAATATGTAAAACTTTTGTTCACTTTACAAATACGAAAATATAATGACAATCAAGAGAACTTTAACCGTTCAAATCGTTACACACCAAATAATCGTAAGTCACATATACGTACGTGTAATCCAATTTACACCCGATTAATCATTTTACACTAATGTAGGTAAATGTACGAAGAAATGAATTTAGTTAACCAATTTGCTACCATCAACTTATTACATACGTGATTGTTTAATCGAGCAATGTTATATCTACCAACTTCATCTCCTAGTTTCATTGTACTTAGCTAGGTTTTCTGACTAATCTTCTGTTGTAATCTACTTTATTATTATTATTATTATTATCATTATTATTATTATTATTATTATTATTATTATTTATTTTTTTCATTTATGTCAATTATAGAGTATAAAGATACGTGAACATCAAAACTAAATCTTTCTACTTTATCATTTCATTCTACCTAAAATAATCTAGATAAGTCGTTATAGGCAAACATATGTCGACACTTAAAATGGAAGGAGGAAGTAAATATATGAAATACTAAATAATTAACAATGTAAATTGAAATGAATAACATCTTGTACAGAATTTACAACGGGGCCATGTCCGCAACCGGTGACTTTCGACACACTGGACAAGTTGGATGAACATTCAACCACGTATCAATACATTTGACATGAAACAAATGACCACATTTTTGTAATACCCTTATAACATCGGATGGTTTATAATCCGATAAGCATATAGCACATTCAGAACTATTGGTATTTGTAGAAGCATCTTCCTTGCTAGACATAATAACCTCAGAGTAAACATACGTTGGGAAAGTCACGAGGACATCGTCATCGAGGCCTCGAGGTAATCTTATGAAGTGGTGATTGTTATTGGTGCCGTTCGTGCTGGTAGCCAAAGAGATAGCTGTTGGTGGTGGTGATTGAAAGCGTGTGTGACGCTTGCAGATATAAGAAATGTAGAAGAGGATGATTAAGAGGAAGAAACCAGAGAAGACACCGAGGCTGTAAAGGTAGGCACTCCCACGTTGGGTTTGCTCGGTGTCGTATGATGGTTCGTCGGTGTCCATTTTTAGGACGATGATGTGAATGAAGCAGAAGACTCGTTGTCTCAGACTTTTGAAAGAGAATAAAACAGGTGGATATGGTCTCTGCCTTTTGAGTTGAGTTGAATCTTAATAATTTTGTAAGACATATATGTATAAAAAAAGTTAATAAAAAAACATCATATACCTTAGTGGGAAAGGACACAAAGTAAAGATAATAATTGGGAAGGGATATCTCCACATATCATTTTACTTCATACACATAAATTCAATGGGGATTGTATAAATTTTATTTGAAATAAAATGATATGTAGACTCCACTAAATTTATGTGTATGAAGTAAAATGATGTGTGCATATCACTACCCATAATTATATACCATGGGTGCATCTCTAAATGTGATAATCATCGAAATGTGTATTACAAACCATATCCTCAGTAATATCGTGGGTTTTTTCTGGTTAAAACGCTTTTACACCCGGTGAATATATTATTTCAAAAATCGTTTAAATACATACGATATGAGTGAATCCCACATCTCAGTCTATTACATAGGCGGTAAAGCTAACATAACAGACACTTGTACTTCTAACAAAGAAAAAACAATTAATCACTAGAATACATTCGACTCAGACATGACACCAAACATAAACTAACGTCTAAATTGACCTCGAAGATTAATGTCCCACGCCTTACAGAATATTATTTGTTCTTTAGTCAAGTCATATGCATAATCTTCATAACCATCATTATATGCCATAGTCCTCATCCTCACGGACACTAGCCTCATTTGCACCACCACTACCACTAGCCCGTTTAGAAAAAGCCATAAACTAAGCGGTCTCATCATATACGTCCTCAACATCACTATCACTATCATTTCTAGCATTTGTCGCATCCTTAACAATATTACCATCATTTCTAGCATTTGAAGTGTCCACTTTCTCGAAAACCTTGTCCTCTTCATTCGAAGCTGCAAACGAATTCCTAAGAGTAACCATATTTATATCATCAGAACTCACAGGTCCTTTATTGCTAGAAGTCATGGCCATATTAGTTTTAGCATTTTTTGAAGTCGAGGCCCCATTAACCCTAGAATCAACATTTGAATTTTTTGATGTAGACGCTTTAACACCATCCTTAGGTCTACAAACTGGTTTATATTCAAACCGAGACTTAGGTTTCATAAACGCTCTATTATCACCCCCTTTACCCATTTTTTTAACCACACGAAATCCCTCTCCATCAAAATTCTGATTCGTAATAGGACTTTCCTTAGCAGCCTTAGGACACGTATCCGTCATGTGCCCAAAAACGGAACATCTACCACACCGGCTATGAGGCTTCCATTTATACTTAATATGAATTGTTTCTCTTGCGTAACCATTGCCCTCTAACTTTGGAACAACTATTGCCAATTTTTCAATCAGCTCCATAGTTGGATTGACTTTAATCATAGCTCTAGCATAGCTACTACTCTCCATGACTCCAAACACATATTACTATTATACGAATCCAACATCATAGTCGTGCCCAGTTTAGTTGCTATCATGCTTAATCCATCCGAAGTATAAGCAGCCGACGGGACAAGATGAATTTTAACCCACACTAGCACCTTAGATAAGTCTTCTTTAGTAAAGCTAATTGAAGGTGACCACTTATTAAGGAAAATAGGTGTATCACGAATCATCCAAGGTCCATTTTGCCGTACATTTTCAGCCTCTTGATAAGACTAAAAATTTAAAGAAAAAGAACCCTTTTGTATTCATTGACACTTTTTAGATGCTAAACTTGCTACAAGCATTATGAATATATAGTTCAATAACCGGAAATGCTAACCTTTTGCCAATGAATAATTGAATATCCAAATAACGAGTTCTTCAACCTATTGTTGACCTCCTTCACCGAAGCAATAGGAATACCAACATCAAAATTAGCACCATTAGGAACACTAGATTCCAACAAACGAAAATTCACCTTCCGACTAGCAGAAGTAACATTAAGCATATTAGCATATGAAACTGGCTCCGTCTGTTGATTAGAAGGTGAAGAGACGTTGGTGGATCGGCAAAGGAAATATTAAGCGTATTCGGCTTAGTTGATGCCTCAACTATGTTTAAAACCTCCTTATTAATGTTGGACAACATTAATATTAGATGTTGATTTCTCACTGTTGGCAAATTAATTAGCCTTGTGCCCTTGTTTATAACCTCAGTGAAACTGCCACAAGCTATTCGTGTAGCTTGATCGTTCGAATAGTCAACTACATCATGCATCGAACTAGACGGCTGCACGGGTAGTGCAGGTTGAGGAGTTGTAGAATTAACCACATTAGCATACGAAGTAGCACCACTAAACAGCTGCCTAACTATTCCCATACTCGATTTTGGGACTTCATAATGACCAGCTCCGACAACCATGTTAGCCACCGTATTCTGCTCATCCCCCACAACAGCTTCAACAAGAGGAATATAAAACACCATATTCCTACGATTCTTTGCATTAGTTTGTTTCACATCCAAAGTGTTCTTCTTTGCCAAGTTAGCGAACTTTGAGATCGAAGAAATCACCTTGTTAATATTCAAGTTCACTCCATCATCTCCTTTTTTCTTTTGATTGCTACCTCTCCCTCCCGAATCCGAAAACCCCTCTCCATATTTACAAATAGTAATTACACCTCGGTAATAACGTTTAGGTCGCATCTCATGTAGTTTTTATCTTCTCTTAAAGAAGAGTAAAAGTCCTCGTTAAACGAAGGAACGTTGTTAACTTAATCCAAGGTACGTGGACTTCTTAAATAGAACTTTTGGCAATTGGCAAAGCAAAGATATTGAAACTAAATTCTTTCTTTAATGAATTTGCCAAGCATAGCACAAATTACCCTTAGTTTATGAAACTTATTAATCCACTACTTATAACTACCTTGCATCGCCTTAACGCACAAGCAGTTAAACTATGGTCTAATAAAATTCGATTTTTAATCACAAAGTTCGTTTAAAAAAAAATAAAAATAAAAATAAAAATAAAATAAAATGAAGTTGATGATTAAACTACAAAAGGATGTTACCCATGACTCATGCATAGGAAATAGCCAGAAAAATCTTAGGAATTTGTTTTCATTTTCTAAGGATTTTTTACGTTATTTTATTGATTTATTCATAGAAAATCTGTAGGTTAACCGTTAATGAAATTCAGGGCCCGTTTGGTTGGGGGGTGTGGAATTGGTTTTGAAGTGATATGACATTTAAAGATTGTTTGGTTGTATAAATTTAGAGAGGGAATGGATTCAAAAATGATAGATTGAAAGATAGGGGTGTTGATGGGTTTTGGTGGGTATTACTACCTCCGTACCTAAATAAATGTCCAGTTTGACTTTTCAGAGTCAAATTGGTTCAACTTTGACCTTGACTATTTTTGTGTGTGTTATATACTATTTGATGCAAAATATATGAATGCATTGGGTTTTAAGTGTATTTTTCAATAGTATAATTTTTTTTATCATGTATTATATAATACAAAAAAATATTTAAGGTCAAAGCTGAACCAATTTGACTCTGAAAAGTCAAACTTGACATTTATTTAGGGACGGAGGGAGTAATATTTTTAGTGGGCCCATTTACCCCTCTACTCTCATCTTTTTCTATATTTATTTTAATTAATAATATTTTTTATTAAAAAATTATTATATAAAATAATTAATACTATTAAAATATTTTGTATAATATATTTTCTTTATCCTATTTTTTTTCTCAAACTTTTCCCAAATCTTTCAAACTATTCTCAAATCCAAATCCAATTCTAAACCCACCTACAAACCAAGATTTGCTATGGTACTTAATTCTAAAATACAGAAAATACCAAAAACTAGCCTCACCCTTTAAGATTCTTGAAAGCCGCCTTCCTTTTTTCTTAGCTATTTTCATAGAGAACGAACTTTTTTTAAGTACTTGCGCCACAACGTTTACATACATTCATTGAAAGTTGGAAAACTTCGTGCCAAAAACTTATTTTGATGTTATATTTTGATAGCCAAACTATTTTTCGTATAACAGTCGCAAATAAATATAGTTACATGGTAAGTGTCACGGCAACAGACTGGTTTCAGTGTTTATAGATTATCTAACTTCTAATGTTAATCTATTTAATAACTATGTGAATCATTATATTTGGTGTGATAAGTACAAGGCCGTCCTATCGATTTGTGGGGCCCGGTGCAAAGTCATAAATGAGGCCCCCATAATCCAAGTTTTTTACTCTTTTTGTATGTGACCAAAAGTTTGTCTTTTATTTTTTGTATGTGACCCGATTCAACTTTGATAATATTTGACAAAGAAACTAAAAATTGAAAACGTGTATATATAAAACTATAAATATTAGTAGATGTATACTAAATTGTGGGCCCCTTACAAAAGGGGTCCGATGCGGTTGCACCACTTGCACATGCTAATCGCCGCCACTGGATAAGTAGTACATCAATTTTTTTGTAAAATGATAGACGTAATGCCAAAAGTTCTTTATAGATCAAACTTTTACCATAGAACCCATCAAGCAATCTTAGCCACTCATTTTTTTATTAAAATAAAAAAATAAACTTCCCCTCTTTTTTTAAAACTTAAATATTTCGCAAACCGTAAATCGTCAAGCTACAAAAAAAATACCATCGCGACGAGAATTAAATTATCTTTCTATAGACATGCATTGTTATATACTTTCGACGAACTTTTTTTCGATTTTTTTCGATGGAAACTTTATTTTTTTCGCCCAGAAAAAATCATATATGATTCGTAAGAATCATATATGATTCGATTTTAACAAATCATATATGATTCTTACGAATCATGAATCATATATATTCGTAAGAACGAATCAATATGATTTTTTACGAACATATATGATTTTTACGAATCATATATGATATCTTCTGGGCGGAAATTTAAAAAAAAAAGTCGTCGAAAAAAAAATCGTCGAAAGTATATAACAATGCATATCTATAGAAAGATCATTTAATTCTCGTCGCGATGGTATTTTTTTTGTAGCTTGAAGATTTACCGTTTGCAAGATATGTTGTTTTGAAAAAAAAGATGGAAAATATAAATGGATGGCTATGATTGATTGATAGGTTCTATGACATGTATGAGTTCTTCATGGATCTCAACTCTAGAGGTAAATATTGTCGAACCAAATATTTATATCAATTTGATATTTCGGCTTGAGACTGTTTGCGTCAAATTTTACATAATTTTAATTGTTTAATGCGTACCATTTTTTATTTTATTTTTAACACAGGATGCATATCTTTGAAATGGTATATATATTGCCCAGAACAAAATATTTGAGCTGTAATGGATTAGTTAAAATATTATAAATATCAATCGTGATGGAACTTCTTTTTTATTATTATTTATTTTTATTTTTTTTTGGACAAAATCATGATAACTTAATAAGGGGTACTTATAAACATATTTTTTATTCTTAAATAACTACGAAATATTTAACCGTTTGAAGTATAGCTTTCCCAAGTACTCCCTCGGTCCCTAAATAAATGTCCAGTTTGACTTTTCAGAGTCAAATTGGTTCAGCTTTGACCTTAAATATTTTTTTGTATTATATAATACATGATAAAAAAAAATTATACTATTAAAAAATACACTTAAAACCCAATGCATTCATATATTTTGCATCAAATAGTATATAACACACACAAAAATAGTCAAGGTCAAAGTTGAACCAATTTGACTCTGAAAAGTCAAACTGGACATTTATTTAGGGACGGAGGTAGTATTAGAATAAGGCTTATGACTAATACAGGATATCCACTAATCGTCTATAATTTATTCTTTATATTATATAAGAAACCTTCTGTTAGGTACATTTTTTGTTTATATATTCTACTTTCCATCTAATACAGAACAAAACAATAATAGTAATAATTTGAGCCGTTCAAAAAAAAATAGTAATAATTTGAATATAATGATACAAAATTAGGCAACCAGCAAGGAACATGCAATTTTGTAGAACTAATTGGTTTATGATTTTGAAAAACAAAAACTAATAAATTTAAATATTTTGTCTTGATGTCATCCATTATGGTAAAAAGAAATTCCAAAGCAACAACCATTCATAATTTACTTTTATTTTTTCAAAACTAGCCGTAAGCTGTATGTTGTAAGCTGTTAACTGTAAGCTGTAAACTGCAAAGCTGTTAACATGAGCTACAAGCTGTATATTTTTTTTCAATAAAAATGTTTAGTAAGTTAGCTGTTAAATATAATTATAAGATGTAAAATGATATAAAAAGACATATTTATAATTGTAAACTAAGATTTGGATGGTATATCAGTAATTTAAAGTTTTAACGGCTCCAAGATGGGTTAAAAAGCATCATAAATTAGCTTTTCATCTAGGAGCTATTTGTTTGAAATAAAAATTTGAAATTAAAGTATTTAAACGGAGCTATTTATTTTAGAAGAGATTATTTTTGTAACAAAAAGCTAATAGCTCTTTAAAAAGCTCCTACCAAACAGGCCCATACTCTTTCATTTCAAATCATCAGTTTTAACACGTCTATCATAACGTCGATGATCATCGTCAAGTTCTTTGAAAGCACACATACATTTATTATTGTATCGCCAAAAAAAGGTTTCACATATGAAATACGTGTGATCATAAGTTCGAATTCTTTACACGTTCGAATACATGCATGACTCATGTTATGTAACAAGTGTATAAACTTTTTTCACCCTAATTTTATATCGTTACAACATTAGTATGCACTTACTTACAAATTTCGCATTATTGGATATATATTCCCTTCACAACTCAGCTCATTTGAATCGATAGCTTAACGGGCAACGGTGAGTTTCGACACACAGGACAAGTAGCATGAACCTTCAACCAAGTGTCTATACACTGTCGATGAAATAAGTGACCACATACGGGCAACAACCGAATAACATCTGCCGCTTTATAATCCGCTAAACATATAGAACAACCGGACCCATTAGTGTCATGATCATCCTTTTGAGACATCATATCCTCGGAGTAAACAAACGTTTTAAACGTCTTGAGAACGTCGTCGTCAACTCCTCTAGTGACATTCCTAAACTGATGATTATTGTCGTTGTCGTCCGGTGGTACAGATGAAGAGCGTACCCTACGGTTGCACTTATAAGAAGCGTATGAGAGTGTGATAAGTAGGATGATGATAGCGAAAGTGAGTCCGAGAACGTAGCTTATGCCTCCGTCAGCTTTATCGGGTCCGGCCGTGGTGTACGAGTCCCCGGTGTCCGTTGTCGTGCCGCTCATATTGTATGCTTGGAAGAATTGTCAACTTGGTATTTTTTATGTTTTTATGAATATGTGAAAATAAGGTCTCTTGACCTTTGAGGTTAATCAAATCACATACCATCATAATGATGTATTTTTTGGAACATATATATAATATAACATGTACATATGTATAATTGAGTTTGCAATATTGATTACCAAACACACATAAATATACAATATATTGTGTTTAGTTATTATTATCCAACACAAGATTAAAAATGCTAATCATATATGTGTACACGGTTTTTGAAATATAATATAAGAAACCTCTAAAACAAAAAATAGATTAATTATCAAAAGGGTATAATAACCGTGTATCTTTAAGAAGCAAATAGATGATTGTATGCTCCCTAGTTCGCTTCCATGCACAAGATGGTGTAAGGTTTGTTATTTTTAAAAAGGTTAACATTTTTATGTGGCGTTTGTTTTTTAATAGACTTCCTCATCGCCTTAACCTGTCATCGGGGTTTGTATATTAAATCGGTTATGTGTCCGTTATGTAGTGCTCAAGTGGAATCGAACGCGCATGTTTTCTTTTCATGTGATACAGCCTCTAATGTTTGGAGGCTTGTTCGAGCTTGGAGCGAGTTAAGATTCCCAATGTTGAGCTACTGTGAGGATTGGGATTCCTGGATTTTGTCGTGGCCTGCTTCTAAGGATTCGAGAGACTGTGCCTATGTCATTTTTGCAGCTACCTGTTGGATGCTTTGGCGTTTTAGGAATAACGTCACTTTTAATTCTCAAGTTATAAGGAAAAGTGACATTTTTGATAATACCCGTCCCCCCCCCCCCCC